>CAIGRB010074780.1:6527-130590 GCA_903798255.1 Fraxinus quadrangulata
AGCATGGACAGTAAAGAATGTTCAAATTTTAAGAGTCTCTTGTCTCTTAAGGTTATACAAACAGGAATATCTAGACCAAGTCATATATATATATATATATAATATGTCAAGTTATTATTCTTAGAGTTAGTTTTAAGCAAATTAACTACAACTAACGGTAGACAATTTTTTTTTTAACAAGGTTAGGTCTTATTATAGATAATATACGATTCAAAAATTGATTGGGAGGTATACGTGATACTTAAAAATAGAAATAGAGGAAATTATTGTGATTTTTTAAATGTAAGAGTGTGTCTTTGATATTATTATATATCTCAAAAGATGTAACCGATATTAACTTATGAATTGATTTGAGTAAGAATTTAGTCCTCGAATAAAAGAGCGCATGAAAACAAAATAATTGGACCTTACCGAACGGGTTGGCTTGTGGGAAACGAAATAAATGTACATATAAAAGTAACTAGGAGCCTATTCGAGTCCCATTTTTTGAAAATAATATATTTTAAAATAGTATTTTGATGGAGAATGTGTGATTAAAAAATAAGAAAAAATATTGAGTTTGCGAGTAATATTATTTTATTAAAAAATGTATAGTTAAAAATAAGATAGATAAAAATATTTTTTGAAAATAATAAAGCCAAACAAGGGTTAAAACGTTTTCTCAAGAAAAACTGTTTTGTGTAATTAAAATTTAGGTTTTTGTGAATTTTGATAGAAATTAGAGTATGTTTGATTGGTATGAAAAATATCTCATAGAAAAGAAAATATTTTCTTTATTTCGAGGATAACAAAAACCAATTCCACTCAAAGAAAATATTTCCTTTAAAAATAAGGAAAATTATATATATTATTATTTTCAAAAGTTGGAAAATATTTTCAATAGAAAAAAATAACAATCTAACACTTAAAAGTAGGAATTTGAGTGGAAAACTAACATTTTTCATGGAAAATAAATCCAATCAAATACACACTTAATGAAATGTGTAATTAAAAATTGTGGATCCTAATAAATACATCGTCAAAATTAATTTTGAATTAAAATTTTAGCTAGTTAAAATTCACAACAAACAGGGCATAAGAAAAATTATAAATGTCAAGGACTAATAAGTCATTTCACTTCTTAAACCCCACATCAATCACGGTTTGTTTCCCTCTTTAATTTCGTATTCAGTCCCCTCATAAACCCTTCAACATTAGGGTTTCTCTTCAATCTTCACTTTCTGTCTTTCTCAATTAAAGCGGACAAAATGGGTAGCCTCCTTTTACTCCGGAGATTTTCATCACTCTCCAGCACTGGCAGGCTCGTCATCACTGCCCTTGGACATCGATTGTCAGAGAAACTTGTTCCTGGAAATGCGCTTATTTTTCCACGAGTTTATAACTATAATGCTGCCTCTTTGACAAGAAAAGCAGCGGCGCTGCTACCTTTATCAACACGGGCTTTTCACGTGGGCCGGGTTTTGCAGGCCGCATATGCCGTTGCAGATTTATCTGATGCTGAAGATATTATGGTATCCAGTGAGGTAGCTGATGATGGCCTCGAAATCTCCAAGCTTGGAATTTCGCCGGATATCGTAACGGCCTTGGCCGGGAGGGGTATCAATAAACTCTTTCCCATTCAGGTATATCTAACATCTTTTTGGATTGGGTATATGTTTGGGAGTAGAAGAACAATCCACCGAATTTAGTTATAACAATAAATATTATATTTTGAAATAAAAAAGTGGTAATGACAAATGAGGCATAACTTCTGTTTCTGCTTATGGAACTGTGAATGTAGAGATGGAAAATGCAAGGTTAATTGAATCTAAGAAATTTTCTTTACACACTGTTTTCACTATTTTGTTCACGTCATCCTAAGAATTTGGTACTGTCTTAGGTTTTCCTTTTCGTTCTTTTGGCATATGTTTGAGCTTTAGTGTGAGCATATTTTTTGGACTGCAGGGAGCTGTTTTGGAACCAGCTATGAAGGGGCGTGACATGATAGGTCGAGCAAGAACAGGAACTGGGAAGACATTAGCATTTGGCATTCCAATCATGGATAAGATTATTCGATTCAATGAGAAGCATGGGTCTGTTATCTTTGCTCCTTTTTTTTTTAAAATCTATTTTCTGTTTTGAGTTTGTTCAAGAAATAGGAATTTTTAACGGTTTTCCTGTTTTCCATCACCCAGACGAGGAAGGAATCCTTTGGCATTAATCTTGGCTCCAACCAGAGAACTTGCTCGCCAAGTGGACAAAGAATTCTGCGATTCTGCTCCAAATTTAGACACACTATGTGTCTACGGGGGCATGCCAATTTCACGCCAAATTGATACCCTTAAACATGGTGTTGATGTGATTGTTGGCACTCCTGGACGGGTTATAGATTTGATTAAGAGGGGTTCTTTGAATTTAACAGAAGTGCAGTTCGTGGTTCTAGATGAGGCTGATCAGATGCTTAACGTAGGATTTGCGGATGATGTTGAGACAATATTGGGATATATGACGCAGAAACATCAGACCATGATGTTTTCAGCTACAATGCCGAATTGGATAATAAAACTTACACAAAAGTTCTTAAAAAATCCAGTTACTGTTGACCTTGTGAGTATGCAAATAATCACTTTTTATCTTGTAATATTTCATCAAAAACGTTTCTCTTGTTTGAGGTCTGCAGCTGACATGATTTTCTGGAACCCGTTATGGTTACTTGGTTTTCTATTTTATCTTAGTCATATCAAATATATTTTGCAGGTGGGAGATTCTAATCAGAAATTAGCTGAAGGCATTTCCCTGTATGCAATTGCATCAGAAATGCGCGAGAAACCAGCTATAATCGGAACTCTTATAACTGTATGGATCTTCATAATGCATTTATTTCTGTGATCTTAGATTTATTAAGACAAACTACCTTTTGAAACGGACAATATGCAATGTTTGATATCAGGAGCATGCAAAAGGAGGTAAATGTATTGTTTTCACCCAAACAAAACGTAATGCTGATCAATTGGCATCTGCTATGCAAAGGAACTTCAGTTGTGAAGCCTTACATGGTGATATCTCACAAAATCAAAGGGAAAGAACCTTATCTGGTTTCCGAGATGGACGATTCAATATTTTAGTAGCTACAGATGTTGCTGCTCGTGGCCTTGACGTACCTAATGTCGATCTGGTGCGTATATGAAAATTCAATCAGTGCTTTCATTTTCGTACATGCTTGCCTACAAAAATGATGGAAGGAGAGAACAATGGATAAATTTCTTGCTGTTTTTTGCTTTCTAATGTCCTAACCCCATTCATATCCTTTTGCTTCTAGCGGTGTTAAGGTGTCATGTGCTAACTCCAACATGTATCGATCTTACATGCCACCTGGAATGTCCCCTTTTTTATACATGTTTTTCATATTTCTAACATGACTCTGATACATATTTCACATGCCACATGGTGGTTCCTATACTTATTATATATATGTTTTTTTTTTTAAATTTTTGATGTGAGAGAGAGAGAGAGAGAGAGAGAGAGAGAGAGAGAGAACCTGACATATCAAGGACATGGCAAGCCCGTTTGGTATATTTTGGAACATGAATTTATGTATGCAAAATGAAGTAAATAATGTGATAAAGATTGTAGGAACTTTGTATCGAATCTATTTTATATCTATTATATGCACTTTACATTACTTGAATATTTTTATTTAATAAGAAAAATGTGTGCCACAAAGACATGTTAATACAACGAATAACAACTAATATAAACTCCAAAGATCTCACTTGCAAAATCCAATATCAAACCTAAAAAATGAGCCCGTGTCCCAGTTTCTTGAAAAATTATGTGTTTGTCGTGTAATGTCCGTCTCCGTGATTCATAGATCAAACTATATGTGTTATAGGAAATACCATTGAGTGTGTTGAGTGCTAAAGAGTCGATGGGTAATCTTTGCAATCAATCAAGCATGGCCTTGGTCATTGGAGGCACCCAAGTGGTTAGGTTACTTCAGGGAGTTCTGGTCCTTAATCATTTAAGGTGCAGGTGTAATTCTAGTTCTACTTTAGGGAGCTTAATAATGATGGAAGGTATTATTGCAGGTTATAAGGTGGTGCATGCCATCCTTTTATTCCTGTATTTGGGATCACATTGAATTTTTTACTGTTCAGGTTATACATTATGAGCTTCCGAACTCGTCAGAGATTTTTGTTCATCGATCTGGACGAACAGGTCGTGCTGGGAAAAAAGGTAGCGCCATTGTTATTTATTCGTCAAACCAATATAGGGACATCAAGGCTATTGAACGTGAAGTTGGTTGCAAATTTGTTGAGGTAAGGCATCCATATTCTAATCATGGTTTTTTTCCCAGTAATTTCAGTTTATATTAGTCGTTCTTTAACTTCCATTCTATGTTGAAGCTAAAGAAACTTTGACCATACAAAAACCCCCAAATCTTCAACTCCACCTAATATATTTTCTATATTGCTCTTGTTAGTTGGTTCAATCATTTTAGGCTAATTTGTTTGTAATTTTCTGCGTGTTAGCTCCCAAAGATTGCTGTTAAAGATGAAGCCATGGCCATGTACAGTGCCATGAACAGTGGTGGCAGTCGTTTTGGTTCTAGGGGAACCATGGGAGGTGCTCGGTTTAGGGATTCTGGCTTTGGCCACTCTGGTGGTTATGGCAATTCTGAAGGTGGGCGATTTGGTGGATCTGGTTCAGGTGGTAGATTGGGTGGACAACGTTCACGCAATTTTGGTGGATTTGAAAACTTGGGTGGTTCAGATCGGAGCAATGGCTTTGGAAACCTTGGCGGTCCAAGTCGCTCAAGTGGTTTTGGGGATTTTGGATCAGGTCATTCCAGTGGAATTGGTGATGCACGTCATGGACAGAATACTCGCTCGGGCCGCTTTGTTGGTGACAATAGTAATGGTAACTTCTGAAGCTATTTTTTAGGTGAGCTTGTTACTCTGCATTTAAAAAGTTATCAAACTAATCACCTTACATGGTAAAATGCACCGTGTGTGTGTTTTGCTCTGTGTTTTTGTATACGTTTCTTCCACCTGATGATATAGTTGAACTTTAGTTAAATCTATCAATAACACTTGATGAGTGACTAAAATGTGCATTTCTGTTTCCGCTTACTGACAGACATGTTAAGGATAGCAACATTTGATCCTGGAAACCAGAATACCTGGAAAGATCAAGTGTTGAAGACAAATTTAGATGGTATGCATGTGACCATCTCTAATGGGTTAAGCTTTTAAATCAACTGGTTCAACAGGGTGTTAGAGTAGGCAAAGATTCCGAGTTAAATTCTTGCTGCCACCAGTTTAATGAAAATGTGCACGTGTTAGGCTTCGATGGTAAAAAAAAATAATCCGCCTACACATGAGGGTGCGCGTTGAAGACAAATTGAAATGGTATGCATGCGATCCTCTCTAAGAACTTAAGTTTTTAGATTAAACGATTCAACAATAATCACCTTTTTTTTTTTTTTTGGGAAAGCTGTTTGCATAAGGTGAGTGCTTCAATTGCATATTTTAGTATGATAGAAATCAAGTAGTGTGTGATATTCTGACATCCATATGGAACTAGTGTTTAGTAATTTTTATATGTACGTGTACTGAAGTGCATTCCAGTACGATGGTTGTTAATGAACTCAGATTTGGGTTGTCTTTCTTCAAACCACCAATGTTTCTGTTCAGGTTTTTTTGACTGAGGATGGCTTGTTCCCTTGGATTATTCCTTAATAATCAAGTACTCGGTCTAGTGGATGTGAAGATTAACGAACAATGCTGTTGGGGACTGGAGATTGTCAGAAATTGAGGAAATCAGTATCTACTTCTAAGGGTCGGCATTGTTTGATCAGTTACCGAATGAAAAAGGTTCTCATATGTAATTTATTAGAACCCATGGACGATTCTCGTTTCTCAAAATTTTGAGTAGTACTACATTTATTTATTCCCGTTGGTTCAAAATCTTGTAACGAATTTGATGAACATCTCGATTTTTTGCTTACGATATTGCGGATGTTATCTTGTTGCATCAATGCACTCATTGTAGTATCACACCGAATATCCAAATGTGCCATGAACAAAATGGTATGGTTAGAAATCAAAATGTTGTGCTAATTTAAGTTTTATAATTACGGTCGTAGATGCAATAAATTTATGTTTGGCTTATTTTTATAATCTGTTTATAAATATTCAAGTCACTTTTTATTCACGTATTATATGTATAAGGCATTAGCTGTCATAGGAGCCGAGGAAATTTATGATGGGATGGATGATGACGTTGGGCATGCATGATGAAGGCACATAAGATATAAAATCAGTTTCTTTACTATTAGCTTCCAAACTTCAAGACAAAGTGGATGTTTTACAATGCATTTTCATTAATCGATTATTAGGTTGCACGCCCCCTTTTAAGTTTATATCTTTTTATTTTATTTTCAGTTCTAGTAAATATTTCGCTTATAGGTGCTTCATTAAAAAAATGTGGTTGATATTTTCTATATGTTTAGAATTACATCTTTATCCAGAAAAACAAACCCTAGGATTTGTCCAGAAGATTGACAATTGAGTAATACTATTCGTACTGAAAATTATGAGTAGTCATCTTACGTGGCATACATATGATAGTTTATTATTTGAAGTATGAGGCAATTAAAAATTAACACATTTATGATTTTTTGGTAGTGTCGTCAAGGCAGGCAGCTTCCACGAAACCCAAACCCTAGGAATTTGGCCGGAAGATTGACAAATAAAAATAAAAGATTATATACGGAGTTATTATTATTATTTTGATTTATGCTGAAAGTACAGGAAATATTTTACAGAAATTCAACAGATTTTTGAATTTTCAGTCACATGTGGGCCCATGTATTAAAATATTGAAAAAAAAAATTATCTTCCCGTCATTGAATGTGAGTGTTCTATGAGTACAGAAATTCTGTACTTATAGCTCGACTCTATTATTTTTTAGGCAGTGTCGATGAGGCAGGCTGCTTCCACGATCTTCCAAGTTAGTCACTGTACACTCCAATACCCCTATACTTTATAATTAATTACACCCGATGCTTCCAAGATAACATATCTTAATCATCGCCTTCAGTTGCAGGTTCTCTCTCTCTCTCATCGCCTTCATATCTTAATGCATATAGTTTTTCCTGTTTTGAATGTTAATGCAGTGAATCCTTGTGAATAAGACAGGAAAAAAATGGATCATTCGAACGGACATGCAGAGGTGGGATTTTCAGTGAAGAAACTGGAACCCGTTCAAGTTCTTCCTTCCGGAAAGACTCCAGGGGGTTTGTATTTGCTATCAAATCTAGACCAAACATTTCCTTATCCCATTGAGATTTTGTTTGCATATAAGGGAAATGAAACAAACATTGATAATGCCACTGAAATTCGTAAAACATCACTGGCCAAGATCTTGCAGGATTTTTATCCATTCGCAGGTTGTCTCGACACAGACTGGGGTGGCAAAATGATGGTGAATTGTAACGGAGACGGGGTGGCGTTCGTCGAAGCTTTAGTTGAGGATGAAATGAAAGTTCTTGGAGATCTTACTATAGCCGATCCTCTCAAGCTAAGGAAGCTTATCCATTCTAATGAGACAGCTCAAAATATATTAGAAGTTCCACCATTGACAGTTCAGGTATTTACTAGCAATGCTTGTTAATTAAGGGTCGTTTGAGAAAGTTTTTGATAAAAGTCGCGAATCCCATTATTTATGCGTGGACGGTGGACCCCTTTTAACAGCTTTTAAGTTTCTCCAAACAATCACTAAACAATCTTTTTACACTAAGGAAAAAATCACATCACACTTTAAATATAAAAATATAAAACCTTTTAAACCCCATACTTTAGCTAAATTTGCTTACTTGATTACTGTTGTCGTCGGTGGTCAAATTGTATTCCATTATTTTTTGTCACAGGGCAACATTATTTATTATAATTTTCTCACTTAAAAAATAAAAATAAAGATAGAACAAGGTTACTTATAAAGCCTTAAATCTCATCTAAAAATCATGAAATCATATATATATGACACGTACTAAGATTTAATAAATAAAAATGTGATTTAGAATTAAACTTCAAACTTGACAAGTCATGTTTATTGGTTTTCATCTTTGTCCATAGCATCTTCACCAATCATCTTGGTTGGGTCAAATATACTTCTCTATTAATAAATAATTCTATAATGAGAAACTTGTCAATCACCTCCAAAATATAGTTCTTGACGTAGCTAAAAATAATATTTTTATTAAATTTTTAATAAAAATTAATGAAACGTATGGTTAAAAGTTGATAGAAGTTATAATTTCCATAAAATATACGATAAATTAAAAATTAATCTACACGAACAGAGCATATTTAAGATTTCGATGACGTTGATATCGATCAATTTGAGTGAGTCTACGGAATACTCCTTTTTTTTTTTTTTTAAATATTATCCCTGAACTTATAGTGGATTGGAGTTTCACGTGAATAGCCTCGTAACTTTCATACAATTTTAAATATTATCCCCGTCTGGCCCATGCAATAAATAATATAATAGTTCCAAAATGGCCCGTCTTGTATTGTTTTTTCGTATAATATAATAATTTTTGCAATAATGGTGGTTAGTTTTAGATTAATTCTCCCAACTAAAACTATCTTGAAAATGAGTTCTATAATTATTTTCAGGTGACAAGATTCAAGCGCGGGAGTATTATTCTGGGACTAGCATTTAATCATGTACTTGTCGATGTTAAAGCTTTTGCATATTTCGTAAGTTGTTGGTGCCAAATTGCCAAAGGTTTGCCTTTGTCTGTCCCTCCCTATCTAGACCGAACCATTTTTTCTGCCAGACAACCTCCAAATATCCAAATCTCCCACCATGAGTACACAAAAACTAGATACCCATTGCCAACACTCATTAATCAAAACCAACAACTGAGAATAAATCGAACGTTTAGCTTTACTCCAAAACTACTTTCCCAACTGAATAATTTGGTTATCGGGAATAATAGTAATGATAATCAGTCGAGTTCAGCTCCGACGAGCTTTGAACTTATATCTGCATTGGTTTGGATTTGCTGGACAAAAGCCACTAAGATTAACCCAGAAAGCAAAACCAAACTTCTGATTGCCGTCGATGGCCGTCCCAAGTTCTGTCAACCGCCGCCGGAAGGCTACTTTGGGAATGTCATTGCATGGTCGTGTGCACAGAGCAAGGCACGAGACTTAACGAGAAAAACCATTGATTTTGCTGTAAGAATAGTGCAGAATGCTATCAAAGAAGTTACGGAAGATTATATAAGAACAGCAATAGATCATCATGAAGTAACAAGAAAAGGGCTTGATCTTGAAAATTCACTATGGATCACTAAGGGGACTAGGCTTCCTTTTTATGAAGCAAATTTTGGATGGGGAGCGCCAATGCAGGTTGGTCCGGCTTCACTTGTGGACAATCTTGCTATCACCCTCTTGCAAGGGAAAGATAGTGAAAACATAGCTGTGTCATTGAGCCTTCCAGCTTCACAAATGGAAGCATTCCAAGGGCTCATCCAACCAGAAGGATTTTGATAAATTGGGAAGTCCAATTTATATTTACTTATAATTCCCTTTTTAGGATAATTTATCGTCAAACATTTATATTTCGCGGTTTGTAGTGTGAACGGTAAGTTCCAAAGGTTTGAAGATTAAACTTGATATACATCTTTGGGTTAGTTCATGTATCTTTTGAGACATTCATGTGTTGTACTATGTGATACATGTATTCTAGCTAGTTAACGATTACATGTATTCATGTACTTGTTATATACATGAATTGTACTAGGGAAAGTATTTGCGTGAAAACTTATCTTGAAAGTGGCATCACAACAAGGTTCTATGAGTGCGAAAAGAAGGATGGCGAACAACTTTCTTCCCATTCCTCGACTCACTAGAGACAAATTGGTAATTGGTGTATTCGTATGAAGACTTACCTTGAAAGCCAAGATGTGTGGGACACGATAGAAAAAGGTCATGAGCAGCGAAAACGAAGAGCGATTGTTAGCATCGTGAGTCCAAAGAAACTTGCAAAAAACAACCTTCCTGTTGGTTCTTGGAGTTCTTCCCCAACAGGAAATGCGAGGATAAAGTATTGTTACATATGTAACATAACAAAAAATTATACGCAGTATCAGGTTGCCAAACAATCAACATCTTCAGTTCAATACCACGAGACATGAAATCAAGACGCCTCATTTCCAAACCCTTTTGTTACTAACATTTCCAATTACAACTTCCATGACAGATTTCAAATTTATCAAACATACAGCTGAATTCAACCAAGGACTAACACTAAATCAAGCTCAAATGAACATTTATATTTATGTATGAGCTTGAAATACAAAAATTACAAAATATCAAAACCGCGCTTGGAACCATACCTCACCTCTATGGACACTTGTTTAGGCGAGACTTCTTGGGCGTGGATGATGAGCGAGACTTCTTCGATGTGGATGAGGGGCTTGGGGTCTCCTTAAATGCAGATGGGCAAAGACCATTAACTGTGCATATACCACAACGAGGCCTGAGTGGAGTACATACAGTCTGCCCGAACCCCACCTATGTATCAAATTCAGCAATATTTTATGAAACGAGGATATTTATGGTCAATTTCATCTATAATATAGTTTAAAACTTTCCAAAGATTTTCTATAACAATACAAGCAGAAATTGGATCGACGAGCCTTCCTATTGTCAAATTTTATTACTTGCTAGACCAAAATACCCTAAATCAAGAAAAAACCAATGTGTCAATTGAGAGAAAAAAACAAGTGTGCTTTGAAAAGCATATTTCTATTTGTACTTCAGATGTAAACAGCTGCCAGCATTTTTCAGAAAATGCAGTGGCATTATCTACTATAGATTAATAGTCGGGTTGAGGAATATAAAGAAAATTGATGCAACAGTATATTCAAAAGTGTTTTCCTGACGAAAAACACACAGAAGATATTGCTGCACTCCACAAATAGTGTTGTAGACATACCAGAAGAGGATTTATGGGGACCCATTCCTCCTTAGGAAGCCATAGTTGCAAGGACTCTCTAGTCTCCTCGGGAGTTGAAGTTTTCTAACAGAGAACAATAAAGTTTGTTAATGATCCAATAGTATTCCTCTGCCATATTTCGCATTTATCATCATTTGTTCGAATAAGAAAAAAAGGTATTACCTGCTTAGTGCCGGAACGTGAAACCCATCCAAGCCGATTACAGATGCGGTGCACGTGAGTATCTACACATATTCCTTGAACATTATTCCATCCTACATTCATGACCTAAAATACAGCAAATTACGTACAAATTACTTAATAAAAGTACAGAGTTAGAAGCAAGTATCGGTAACAGATTCTTTCTCTAACCAGATGAGCCATTTTGGGACCAATCCCTGGAAGCAGAAGCAACTCCTCCAACGTACTAGGAATGTCTCCATCATACTTTGAGAGACAAATTTTTGCAATTTTTTTCAAGTTGATCGCTTTTCTTGTGTAAAATCCTACCTGTTGAGAACAAAAGATGAAGTTTGATACATATATGCCTAAAAAGCTGTGGCCGATATATTTAACTGTTTGTTTGGACCAAATTTTCAAATTCATTTGTATCAGCTTTCCAACTTCTCCAGATAAAGTAGATTGCAATGTTCAGCTATACACTGACAGAGAAAGAGGGCATACTGGGTATAGTAAGTTTTTAATGGTAACTTCATCAGATTGGTCAATGGCTTCTGCAGTAAGAAGACCATTCTGAAGAAGCCGCTGAATAGCTCCTGCAAAACCAAAAACTCAATATATATCCATATTCAAAACCAAATACGAACTATCAACCAAAAGTACCTGTCACATCTTATCTGGATAAATGGTGCAAATTATGCCACAAATGCCCACAATATATACACATCAAAGTAAACAGAAGAAAAGAACCTTCAATCTTAGATCTACATCCCTATCTAACAGAACTGAATATGGAATTCTGCGAAAGTGCAGAGAAGCTAATGAAATTGCAATGCCATCTCCAGTAATATTATTAATACTTCATGTGCAAACCAACATCATTGAAACTCAGTACTGGCGTCAGATTTGCTCCAGTTATATTTCCTGCTTGATCCTCTAAGCTGAATACCAACAAGGACTGGATAACAGCGATTGGTTACATTCTTTTGGCTCAAGACCATCACATGGATAGTAGAAGGCAGTCAATGAGAAACTTCTAAACAGAGCATAGAGAAACCTACTAAACTAAAAGACAAGAAAGGTAGGCTAAAAGCACGTAAAAGGAAATTTAATTGCACGTTGTGGCAAAAAAATAAAATAAATAAAATCCTTGACAGCACGTGCAGAACACCACCAATGAAGATATACAATAAATGAATCAAGAAATTGATTCCTTAATGACACTGACTTGAAAAAGGAAAAAAAGGGACTTGCCATGAGTAACGTGGTCCTTTGTTTGGCTTGACAAGAGTGAAGATACCAGAACAGCGAATCTTCTTTCCTGAAAAGAGAGAACATAAATACTTCTCAAGCCAATTCTTAGACACCATACTTTACCCATCAACCAAAATCGCCTAAGGTATGAAGTATTACTATATCATGGGCACATGCTTGCTCGTAAATGAAATTCACAATAAGCAATTTATGAGACTTGATAAAAAGGGAGAAGAAAGGGGAGAGAATATAAAGAATATAGGGGGAGAAAATATGAGTTTTTCAATAATCAAGTCTATCGATTATAATGCATAATAAACTTATTATTTAAACGTGAGTTTAAATAAATCTAATCTAAGTAGAAAAATAAAGAAATAATAATTTAAATCAAATTAGAAAACTATGATAAACTAAAATAAACTAATTTATATCAAACTATCTTTATTCTAAATCTACTATGTCCTTGTTTGGTAGAAATTAAAATCTAGATATCAAAACAAGTTAAAAGTCAACGTTTAGTTTTAATCACATATTTCATAAGATCCATAATTTTTTAATCACACATTTCATCAATTTTTATCAAAATCTACTAAAAATCTGATTTTAATCTCCACCAAATAGGAGCTAAGTAAGGATATCTACTATTCTTATATTCATTTCTCATAACTTGTTTGCTTATCAGGGCACATTCAAGCTTTGTAGACCAGTCTATCATGCTAGTGTATCGTGATCCTTGTGGATTCCATTGCAATTTTTGTGGATGAGTCGCACAAAAATGTTGTTATTTTATTCTCAATATTTGATTTGATTAAAAGATCGTTCAATTGGTCAAATTATGTTTTTGATATTTTTTTATTTTTTATTTTTTTCACATTTGGTAGTCACTAGTCATTGTATGGTCAGTATCTTTTTTGTTTATCGGCCTTCTTGGATAAAAAGTTGCAGTCTGCCTCGTCACAATTGAGTTCTCTTAGTTGGGAAGAAATAATGGGGAATGAATATAAGAATAATAAATATCCTTCCTAGATTAGGAATGAAGTTGGTTTGATTTAGATTAACTTATTTTAGTTTATTTTAGTTTTCTAGTTTGACTAGAATTAAGTTTTTATTTTGTAGGTTTTCTAGTATTTTATATTACTTCTTTAGTTGTGTTCCTACTTAAATTAGTTTACATGGAAATTTATATAAAGAGGGATTGTTCATTGTAATAGTTAGACTTGGTTATTGAATGAACTCATATTTTCTCCCTCTATCTTCTCTCATGATTCTCTCCCCTTCTCAAGTCTCATTCTTGTTCATTCTGTTCTACAGCCCTTGGCTAGTTGGCTTACACAAATAATTTATTATTGCCATTGTTACTACGAGGTTCAGTGCAAGAGAATGTTTTTCCTTAAAACAAATTCATATTCATTCCTTCAACAATTTGCAGTTACTTATCTCCTTAATATGTCTGTAATTTATATACTGTCACTATTACACAATATATTTTGTTTCTGTTTCTGTTTTTGTTTTTGCTTTTTTGATAAGAAAAATATGATTTTTATTGAAAAAATACAATTACAGCAAAAGGACGAGATGTCCTGAATACCAGAATGAATACAGAAATCTACATAATATTATAGAAGTTCCCTAAAAAATGTGTAATGGACATCTTTACTCTTTATCAATAGGCATTCAAAGAGAATATAATCTTATTCGATAGAAACTCACAGAGCAGTGCCACCCTCATAATTTCTTGCATTGTTTCGCCTGTGTGAGACTTCCAATAGCTACCTTTTTTGGTTGTTCGAGGCAACAGGGTATAAATGTAAAATTATTTACTTGTATTGTATCTAGTGCTGGTCTTTGACAAATGTTGAGGTGATTCCCAGTAATTAAATTCCGAGTTTCTGAACTAAATACATCGAAGATAATTAGCAATTTTTTCTGAGTGGAAATTTATTCTAGTGTTCATCCGAAAGAGCTATCGTGGTAGTAAAATGCTTAGACTGACAGCCTTGAGTCGACTTTAGGAGCCCATTTCATCATAGTACTGAATCCAAGGACTGTCCTGAGATAATTAACCTTTAGAGAAATGAGAAAAAGAATTTGAATGGAAGAGAAGGAAACCAATGAGTCATGGTGAGTTAGGGCATGTTTGTCAAAGACTTGAAAACTAAGAAAGTGCTTTTGGGCCTGCTTGGATAATAAGCTAAAATAGCTTGCCTCACTTCCATGCATGAGCTTTTAGAGGAACTAACCAATGTGATTTCCTCGGGAATCTCTTCTACAAAAGTAGAAGATATCCTGAATAGCTCCCATTCTATATGGGAAAGTTATTAGTATATCATTTTTTTTAGTGCAAATGTGAATTGAGAACCAACTGGTCTTTTGCGCCTTTCGCTCTGCATGTTTCCAATTTTTGGGGGATTCAAAGTAATCTACAGTTCTCGAATATTCTATTGGGTGTATTTAAATACTAATATTCTTGTGCAATAAATGAGCACTCTTGTTGGAGAGAGAGTTGGACTGCTGAAAAGCTGCATTTCATAAAACAGTACATAATTGTGTGGATAGATTTATATAAGAATATATTTTTTATTTATTTTGTGTGTGCTCGTGTGTGCGCGTGTGTAGTCACTGAGGTGGTTGCAGCTTTCATTTGTACACTAGATGGAGTCATCAGCATGTTCTGGGAGCAGAAAACATTGAAATATTCTCTCTCAAGTCATCGGACAAAGTAACAACATAGACATTCTAAGTTTGGTTCCATATGTACAGGAAAAATCAACATTGCCCCCACGCGAGGCAGACTATTCTCAACGACGGGATGAATCACGTCCTGCAGCAAGAGGGTCTACATTTACACAGAGGGAGTCAAGATCATATCACTCTCCTGAGCCACCATATCTGGACAAACCCAAGACAAATAATAAAGATGCAGACCCCAGCGAAGTCTTATGGATTGGGTTTCCTGCTCAGTTGGAAGTGGATGAATTCATTTTGAGGAAGGCATTTTCACCATTTGGAGAGATAGAGAAGATAACTGCATTTCCTGGGCGTACTTATGCCTTCGTTCGTTTTAGAAATATTAGTGCAGCCTGCAGGGCTAAAAACACTCTTCAGGGGAAATTATTTGGAAATCCTCGTGTACATATTTGTTTTGCCAAGAGCGAATCTGGAACATCAAACAGAGAGAAGAATTCAATAGATGCTCCACCATCTCCACATTTTGAGTCATATGGACGCCAACGATCTCCTGAATACTTCCGATCCGATAGGAACTTTGGTGGTGTGACTGGAGAACCCAGCAGCATTAGATCTCATTTTATCCCAAATATGGAGCCTGGCGATTCTGGTGCCATGGGATTTGGTAGAAAGGCTAATATATGGGACAGTGAAGATGATGCCAATGAGCAGAGGAGATATCCAGAACGAAGGTCCGAGCTGGGATTACGTGGAAATATCTATGAGCATCACAATAGTCCTTCAAGGGACAGAGAAACTCATTTTCGTGAATTCACCTCTCAGAAGTTTCCTCGACAAGGTCCATTTTATGATGATCCATGGGATTTGCCAGAAGATTCCTCGTACTTGCAGGGTGCAAAGAAACTGAAGACCACAGCATTTCCTCCTGAAAATGAGCTTCCAGAATATCCTTTCTCAGAATCGGAAAAAGTAAAACATGTTGTCTCTAAGACATATCCTGATTTTCCTCAAACTGAGGTCCTTGATAAGAAATTCGATTCTAGGCCTATCAGTTACAGACAGATCCCTGACCGTGCAATGAACTCAACCCAAAATTATGGGGAGAGGAGCGATAATTGGAATGCATCATATGATAATTTCCAGGTCAATTCAGTTCCATTGCCTCCCCCTGACCGCAAAAGGTTGACCCCTGAAATACATGATATGGCTCGGAATGAAGAATGGAAGTGGGAGGGAACAATAGCCAAGGGAGGGACCCCTGTTTGTCGTGCTCGGTGCTTTCGTGTGGGAAAACCTTTGGACATGCCCCTGTAAGTACTGTCTTCCTAATAATGTTTTTAGGTTAGCCTGCTTTATTGGTCTTGAAAACTGCTAAGTTCTGTCATCTTCATGACTGGTATGCCCCATGGACTGAAGCATCTGTTCCTCTATTAAAACATTTCAAGCAGTGAAAACCTCCAAGCCTATCAGGATTACTTGAATAAATTTCAGAATATTTAAAATAAAAAAATTTGTATACGTCTCTTTTATGCTTTCTTTGTGAATAATTTATTAAAAACTAAATTGAAAATAAAATGAAAATAGGTAAGAAGCAGGAAAATCAGAGTCGTGGTAGAAATGTTATGCGAGGGTCTGTATGTACATTGATTAGACATCCTGTTGTGGACTAATTCTATCAAATTACTCAATAAAGGTTATAATGCTGCAGGCCCGAATATTTAGATTGCACAGCGAGGACTAGTTTAGACATGCTTGCAAAACATTACTATCAGGCAGCTAGTGCTTGGGTTGTCTTCTTCGTTCCGGCAACTGATCCAGACATGGCATTTTATAATGAGTTCAGGAATTATCTGGGCGAGAAACAGCGAGCAGCTGTTGCTAAATTGGATGAACGGACAACCTTGTTTCTTGTACCTCCTTCAGAATTCTCAGAGAAAGTACTGAAAGTACCAGGGAAACTGAGCATTTCTGGTGTTATTTTAAGGTTAGAGCCTCAAGGCTCCAGCTATGGGTCCCCTCCTCAACATCAGAATAAAGAAACTACTTTTACATCTTTCCAAGGTAATTCCCCCTACCAGAAGTCAATCTCACCTTCAGACCGCTACTTGTCCAATCATTCTTTTAAGAATTTCGAGAGACCTGTAAGAAGTGCTCCACCTATTTCGGTAGCTTTGTCTTCAGGTGGTTTACCTGCACCATTTTCGGGATCTGGTCATTCTACAAGTAATTTGCACGAGCCCTTAAATACTCAACAACATGATCATCTGCTCCATCAGCAAAAGCTTGCATCTGGAACAAACTGGCCTCCCCATGATTTACAGAACCTGAATTCCAACACACTGAATATTTCATCACAGGCATCCAATAGTTTCGTTGGTCCCATGGGGTACTCTGCAATACCTAGATCTGTGCAGGTGACGTCTCAAAACAATTACACATCTGAAATGTTGGGTACTCCTTCAAGTGGGAATGGCAAGTTGCCCCTTCAGGAAAAACCTCCCCTCCCTTCCCCATTGCCTGCTGCAGGATTTCGACCAGAACAACTAGCTCAGCTAACTTCAACCCTTTTTGGACAACAGGGGCAATTGAGTGGTGGGTCAACTGGCGAAGGCTACAGACAAGCAGAGAACATAAATCAGTCTGGATATTCATCCATACCCTCACAGAATTATGGTTTACCAAATGACCAAGTGTCTTCAGAGTTTTCGTCAGCACCATTTGGTCAAGTGCAACAGTTCCAGCAGCAACAGCAGACTCCAAATTCGGTAGCTGCTCCTCAAATGAACCAACAGCTTCAAAATGCTGGCCAAGAGGATGCAGACGCTGACCCCCAGAAGCGATTGCAGGCAACACTGCAGTTGGCAGCTGCTCTTCTTCATCAAATCCAGCAGGGGAAAGGGACCTGAAGACTTAAATTGATTTAAGGGAAACAGTCATTGGGCATACTTCTTTACAACTTGGGAATCCACATTCTGGTCGCCTTTTGCTTCTGTACTTTTTTTTCTTTTTTTATGTTCTCTGATAAGGTTGCAAGGAGAGTGAAAAACGAATGAAGCCAGTCTTAGTAGCTACTTGATTTAGCAACTTTGAACTATTTTCTAGTCCCGTTCTGTTGGATTATATTTAGTGAATTTGTTTGTTTTGCTATTTGCTATGGCTGATGAACATCTCTCCAACAGTGGTATTGCCATCTTCAAGCAGTAACTTACTTAGCTTATTTGTCTTGTATGTTAAGGTTTGTCCACGAAAGATTCAAGTGATTGTAGATGAGAAAAAATAGATTTTGCCAAAGTTGCCGATCTTCGATCTTCTGTTTCCTTGGGGTGAAGGCGTTTATGTAAATAGAATAGCACTTTTTGACATATTTCAGAAGTAAAAGAAGGGAACCTAAAATTTAGAGAAGTTGACAGTGTTTCTTTTTTCGAACCAATTCTAGGGTACATTTTTCATTGATGCTGATAATCAAAAGCACAAACCTAGGATGAAGACTTAGCTTCGGCAACCAATCTGAAGGACTAATAGATAATGATATTATTTTAGAACGTTAAAATTTTATGTGACAGTTCTTTCCATATTTTTCGTCACCATGATTCTTGATTGCATTGACTATAAAATCGTCCTAAAAAAGCTCATGCTTTCAAAACTTATGTCAGCTGATTTACGTCTAAACTTCTTGGAAAATGGCAAGAAAGACCATGGTAATTACGAGGCTCTAATATCCCGCGTAAAGATCATAGTCATTATTCAGTTGTTTACTCATGAATGTCCAAATTGAAAGTATTGCAAAATTGGGTAGTGCTGTGAATGTCTTTTCGAGAATAAGAATGATAAAATTATTCTTGCAAAAATCAATATTTTTGATTCAGATAGAATTATTGAGAATGTTATTGTCCGCGATTACTGATTCACCTTTGTAATCATCAATGAAATTGTTGTCGCTAACATCAACAATTAGCAACGATGATTTGGCCACTGGTGAAAGACATCGGTGTTACTAACAAAAATTATACTTTTTTATTTTTTAGTAGGTTACCGATTAAGTTATATATATATATATGATACATATTGTTGTGTGCCACATCACCTCGTGCTTAGGATAATATTACTAACATAGGTGTTATTTTATTCCCCAACCAAATTGAAAAGCTCACAAAATTGGGTATTCGGTAATCTTCGTTGAAAGTAGGTCAGCTGCTTTGAAGCTGTGTCAATGACAAGTTCACAACAGATTTATGAAATGGTGCAAAGAATTTTATTAAGGAATTATTGTTTTAAATATAAGAAGATATACAACCACGATTAATATCTGTATGCATTTACATGACATGGCCAAATGGGAAGGGAAGTGTTCTCTAAAAATACAAATATGTTGATGATTCCATTCTATTTGTTGTGTCTCTCGACAAAATCGATCGAGCTTCAATTATGGAACGAGGAGGATCTACATCTTTCTCTTGTAATGCATTTCCTAGTAATCGCTGCATCTGCGATGCATATATGTCATCCAGAATCTGATAATCGATAAGTGACCCAAATCAGTGAACATGTTTTTAAATCAAATTGGATATGACTTATTGTGAACATTAAGAATAAATTAGCATTTGAGTACACAATACTCACCCCTAGAGCATGATATGATCCATTGTACCAAACTCGATTCTCCTTTCTGCCCTCCAGAAATTTTAATACAATCTGATGAATGGGCACGTCAAAATAAATCAGAAGTAACCAAAAATTTGGAATAAGTGGAAATTAGAGGTATATTCAGTTTTACCTGTCCCATTTTGTCCCAAAAAGCACGACAGATTGCAACAAATATTTGACTCATAAAAACCTCGTGTACATTTGATATGGAGTCAGAGAGTTGTGCACTGAGTATTTGCATCTTTTCACGGATATCAGCTTCTCCATCAGCTTCTTTTGTATCTTCCAAGATCCTTTGAAGCCGGGTGCTTCTATTCGCTTGCATCTGAAATTAGTCATTTAAAAATTGTAAATGCACACAGAGTTTAAGCTCCTAGGAGAAGAAAAGTACATAACCATTTAAATTGAATGTTCTTCCGTCCTAAAGGAACCCATACTAAGAGAGGACATAATAGCATTTTTGGCAGGAAGGGTTGGCTAGTACTGATCAAAAAGTGCTAACTTTTGTTCATTATGCTGTTGAGTCATCTTTAGTAGTGCATAAAAAAATTGCTCTTGTATTAAAACCAAAGTTAAACTAGCAATAGGAAGCAACTTACATTGCTAGCGAGCTTGACCACTATAGCTTGAATGTAATTCTTGTACTTTGTTCGCAGCAAGACCGTCACAGCATTCATCTGCTCCCCAAAGGTAGATTTATGATCTCCATTTACAGGCAAATAGGAGTTCCATGACTTCAGCTTATCCTCAACTCTACAGTGCAGAACATCCAGAATTCTCTTCATAGTGTTTAGAAAAGTTCCCAACTGCCAAATATAAGAAGAAAGGTGACAAAATTAGTTTAATAAAGAGTTACATGTAATACACATAAAAGTATTTATTCATGAAGGCTGATTCGTTTTGGTTGAAGATTTAATTGAAAATTGCCCAAAACATGGAATCTCAATATGTATGTTTTATAATAACCTGCATGTAACCTTTTAGTCGTTCGACCAATGGAAAATTCTCGAATTTAAGGAACTATTTAACTGTTTAAGAATTACAAAAAAAAAATTGTAGTCACACCAACACGTACATCTAAATCTGACAGCTTGTGGTAAATCTTACGTGAATTAGTCGAAGTATAAAATCTTGAAATTGTAATACTTTCTAAGTTGATGAGGTGACAAATAAAAGAGACCAATTTGTTCTCTTTGTTTGATTATTCCAAATCTGGCTGATAATTTTCTATAGAACATTGGAGTAAGAGTTCTAAGTTTAGCAAAACCAAGACACAACATGGATAACCCTTTTTAGCCATAATAAGAAGATGGAGGTGGATTTAGAATACAGGATCAAGTTACATTCAATTCTTTTAATAAGAGAAGAACATTGGTTAGAGTGGATTGGACATAAGAAAAGGGTACATGAATCCTATGAAATCAGAAAATTTATCCACCAAGTTAACAGGAGGATTGGTAGAGCGGATCTTAGACCAAAGATACTTATAGTAACCACTGTAGGCCATTACGACAAATATGCAGTAAAAATGAGATGTTAAGATGGATAAAATGGGAATGAAACTAGACATTAAAAAGTGGAGGTAGCACCAATAAAGGATACTTAGCCGATGTTCGGTCCCCATTTTCTCAAAAATTCATTTTCAACCACACGTTCTCTATAAAATAACTTACACATAAATCAAAAACTTTTCCTTACTTTTTAACAACACATTCTCCAACAAAACACTATTCTGAAATGAATTTTGACAAAAAAAATGGGGCTCAAACAAGGGCTTCTTAAGGGAAGGATGTCTTAGAATGTAGAGACATTTTGCATAGACTTAATCCTCGTTCACAGAGTAGTAAAATCTCAGTACCTTCCAAAAATAGCAGTTCCAGATCTAAAAACAAAGTTGATGTAAATGTTAATCATGATTTGTAGTTTTCTACTACAATTGTGATTTATCTTTTTTAATTTTCTTTTCTAGTTGTAATATGTTTTATCTTTTTATTCTTGTTTAGAATATGATTTTTTTATTTATTGATTAGAATATGAAATCTGATTAGATTAGGATTTTTTTAGTTTCCTTATTTTAGTTTCCTATTATTAGTTGAAGTAGGAAATAATTTTGCCTATAAATATAGAAGTATTGTAGTCTTATCTTTGTATTCTTATTTCTAGTTTAGAATATGATTTCTTTATTGATTAGAATAGGATTTCTAATTAGATTAGGATTGTATTAGTTTCCTTATTTTAGTTTCCTATTATTAGTAGAAGTAGGAAATAATTTTGCCAATAAATATAGAGACACTGTATATTTTTTGATAATTTCAATTATTATTCAATAACATTCAAGCAAGTTATTCCAATATTATTCTTAAGTATTACATAATTCTTATTACAAGAATTTCATAAATGCTTCCGCACCAAAAGTTTAGCTTGTTGTCCTTCTTGATGTAATGCCTAGGTCGAAGGATTATATCTAGAAGATTGTTATTTAGCAAAAGTCAACAGTAGTCTGAGTCGTTTGTTAAAGAAAGCAATGTGAGTAGGACATTTTTAACAAAAGTCGACATTTGCTTTCGGTCTTTGAAAATAAAACACGATTCCTACAATATCCTAGGACCCTTAGGACTTGGGATAATATGCATGAGTAGCACACACCTGGCTAGGGATGGAATAATGAGTAGTTGACTGCCTCCTAGCCAATTTTTGAACCTGTATGCCGATTTTTTTTTGTATGCTATCTCTCAGAGGAGTCAAAATATCGTTGTACTGCCTTTCCAGTGCTTTAATTATCGCCCTTTCCACATTTGCCGCAGCCTTTGAAATATTTCAAATGTTAAAAAATATTAACTTATTAAATGATGTCACATCACACTTGTATTAGTGAATTCTGAGTAACAATATAACTCACATTCTCTAGAATTAATGTATAATGGGGCCATCTGTTGATCACAACTTCGTACTCCAAAAGCATTCTTGTCATTTTTTCAAACATTTCTTCAGCAAAGGGAGAGGTAGAATATTTTGTAACTACTCCTGACCAAGGTACCTGCAAGGAGTACATCCAAGGGAGACTGTGAGGCTATATTTCAATAAAATAACTGCTGTAATGTTATGGGTTACTGACTAAGTCTTGGATGAGGAAATTGACAATCATAATGAATTTACATCTTCCTATAATTGAAATAGGTTACTGCACTACATGAATGAAAAGAAAACCTGGAAAGAGATACCTTTTCTAACTTGCAAAGATCAAGCAAGTTAAGTTGTAAATCCTCTATCCAGACCATTATGTAATTATGGTACAAATCATTCGATTCTACACCACCTTGCACTGGCCTGATGCACAGAAATTTATGTACTATCAGTTTGGAAGCTTTAAAATTTTACCAGCAAATTGGTTTTGCAAGATTATATTGGCTATATTCTAGGAAGTTAAATTTATAAACCTGATATTCCATGATTCAAGACTCCTCTCGAAATCAGAAACTGCTACCAACAGTTCATTCACATGAGGCATTGGGCTTGATGGAGGCCATGCAGCAAGAAAACCTCTAAGCCTCTTGCTCAACTCAACACTGTAAACTGCTGATGTGATGCTTGATAAATCTATTGAACTGAAAACAAGAACAGATATCGTTGAATGTGTAATTTGATCATTTCATCTAATCAATGACAGCATGTTTGGAAAAGCTCAGCCTTTTATTTTAAGATGGTCAACCATATTTTTTATTAACACATTTCATAGGACCTACATATTACGATTCCAGTAGCTTATAAGCACTTAAACAAGCACTAAATTTGTTGTACCTGGGGAGTATGTGCTGATTATGGATCTTGATATCAGCATGGATTTCATTGCTTATGTTAATACAAAGATTCTTCATCTTCAAGTAAGCCGTGGATATTGTAACGGAATCCATGATGAAACCCTCTGAGTTACTTGAAACAAACTCATCGGTCTCTAGCATGTGCTTGCGACACCTTTTTGTTGCTGCAGTCTATTAAAATGACCCTTAAAATTAGACTTCTGATTTCTGTAATATATCAATAATTAATAGGAACCAGATAATCTACTTCTAAGTTCTAACGTCAACACCAAGATGTAAAAGACGACTTTTAAGAATTCTTACTTTGATCTCCTAATTAAGTAGATCAAATCCATATTTTTTCTTCTTTTTTTCCCTGCCACTTGTATCGCTCGGGTAATGGTAAGTACAATTTGACTTCAATTTAGCTCCATGGCATCACTTGATTTAATGATTCTTATAGTACTATAATTACTATTGGAAATTTTTTGTGGGAATATGTTGTAGACTAAATTTAAATACTATGAAGTATCCTTTCTCCAACTACATGAGCTTTTAGATGAGGTGGTTTATCATGGTAATAGAGATGGATAATGTCAATGAGATCGATAGAGATCATGATTGACGAATATTATGACTTAACATAATTATGTACATAATTGTATTTAAGCATATTTAGGTTGATTACATTTACCATATTTAGATTGATACCATAGTTGTATAAGGTAATACTCTTCCTATATAATACAAGGAATCCGTCAAGAAAAGATCATTCAGTCAAAAGTTTGTCAAATAAAATGTGAAAAGGCGTGTTGAAGATTAAATTGAAATAAATAAATGTTCAATTTCTTTAATAGCTTAAACTTTTAGACTAGATGATTCAAGAGAAAATAATCAAGAGTATGTATTTAATTACTTGCCCATCCACAAAGAAGGGAAAATGAAAATAAGAGAATGTGGTCAAGAAAAGGCACTTCTGCAAGTTTTAGTGGTTTGTACCTGTAAATAGTTTTTCAACATGGTTTGAGCATCTTGAGCAAGTATATCATGAAGAAGCGTAAAAACTTGTATGGCAGGAGCTAGGGCTGGTGCTGCAATTTCTGGTATTGTGCCCCATATGTCGGTTAAACCTGTTGGAGAGTTTTCATCTAGCGACTTGTAGTTCTGAAACACATCTGCCAGAAGACTCTCAACTTGGGTCTCGCAATCCAACAAAATACTTTTCTGTGGAAGTACAAATTAGTAAGTAACACATATGGAGTACATCAGAAAACTAAAAAAGAAGGGAAAATTATAAAACACCCAAAGACACAAATCAAATCATGAACACGTGAGCTGTTGTAGCTCACATTCATGTGGCAGATGGTTATATCTTTTTATTTTTTTCCTTTTTAATGAAAGTGCATTGGCAAAAGACACCTTATGTTTGTGATAGCAAGCAGCTACATGATATTTGTAATCATAAATCTACTGTAAGGACTAACATGATGGGAAAAGAATAGTGGCAGTTCTAGATAGAAAAATAAATCAAAACAAAAGGCACTATATTATAATTCCATCTGATTCAATTTGTAATGTAAACATGTCCAATTTTTTCCTCGCGAATAGTTTAAAGTACTTCTTTTTCATAAAGAGGGCAATTTGTGGAGAGTTCCAATTCTCAATAGAACTCACGATAATGCATAATGAGATTATTGAGTGCGCTTTGGAGGCTTACTTCTTGTCTTGTTAAACTTCTCTCATTCCTGGCCTTGATGATTGGCACAAGCAACTCATGCACAAATTCTAAGCAATCTTTCGTAGGAGTGGCAACATCCATGACATAAGAGAGATATCTGCATGAAAATCCAAATTCAGACATATCCTAATAAAAGAATAGAACTAGAAATGTCTGTCTATTGATCAGGCATATCATGTTTAGATACCTTAGTTTAGTATACGAATCTGAAACTCCATAGTACTCGGCGAACTCTGTTAGGAGCCACTTCCAAGACCCAACTACACGTAAATTTCGTGCATGAAACTGATGAGCACGCATGGCAGCTTCCAGCAGTAGATCATATGCTAGAGTCTCCACAATAGGTCCACTCTATCACGTGCAATACAATAGACATGTACATGTCAGGTCAAATTATAATTATATATTGCATCTCTAAGGAGAATATCTCTAGTAGCCATTCGTAACTTACTCAAGTCTTAATGGTACTTGCAGAAATAAAATTAAAGCTAAAAAAGTAAATATATCTGGTTACCAGTGCAAGAATTGTGACTGAAATAGTGGCCTACAAATTTAACCTTAGGCCTTTTTATTATAGTGTCCATATATGTTTTGTATGTGTATGTATTATGCATTGAATGATAACTACCTCATTATGGACTAAGTTTGCCTAGTGCATACTAAGAAGTTTTAGGAGATTTAGAATTTCCAATAAGGCAAAAGGTAATCTAATACTATATAACTAAACCCTGATAAATGCTGGTAATAAGAGTTTAAAATGCTTGTCATGACTGGAGTTACCATTTGTGTAGTGAATTTTCAATAAGGCACAAGGCTTTGTCTTCTCTAACTTTGCATGGTCATTGTAGTCTTTGAAATGCCTGTAGTTACTGGAGTTATCAGTTGTATAGTGAATTTGACGTATTGTGTAAAAAGGTTCAATTTAGAATGTATTTTGGCAACTGAAAACAGAGAGGTGAAGTAAAATGTTAAGCAAAAATAGATTACTGGCTCAAAATGTTACTTCTGCTGTCCGATTCGTGGGAGCTATGTCTAGGTAAAAGTTTCTTCTCTTCTACTTTGACTTGACAAGAAAAAACTTAAAAAGGAATCATCTTGGTTTGCAATGGTATATTAAACCTTCTTATGCACTGCTTCATCGCTTGTAAACGTACTACCAGTGAAGAGCAGGACCTTCCCGACGCATTCGTGATCATTCTGATAGATGGGCCACCACCGAGTTCTATCATTCTGCATTACGTAAGAGCAAGTGCCATTGGTTCACAACAATACATAATGACAATAAAGAAATCTTGGATCATTAGATAATACTTACAGGGTTATCAGTCATGGAGGAAATTGGAACTGTAGCTTGACCTTGAACATTTTTCTTTGCGTCCTGGACTTCAAGTAATAGAACATCTCCTTGGCTCTCAGGAAAACTGAAATCAAGTGTTCATTATTGAGATCGTTCTTAAATACAAAACTTAAATTTTTTTAATTATAATGTATTCATGCAAAGTTAAACACTGAGATAATCATGGTTGGGATAACCATTCAAAAATTGCAGGGAGACTATTAGTTATGTTTAATAGGTTGCGCGAAATAGTGTAAATCAAATAAAAAGAGAACCTCGCGCAGAAATCTTACAAATAAGTCTGATCATCTACAAATTCTTTTGTCAAGTATATAAGAGTGGAATAGAGAAATGCATAAACAAAAAACCTTTAATGTGAACAAGCAAACTAAATAGCAACTTACAAGTCATGGTATTCTCCACTTCCAGGCTGCAATGATATGGTAGATCTAGGTTCCACTTCATTATTTTCTGCTGAACTTTTTAGCTGAACCAAGCATGACAGTGACTCTGCAAATAATACGGAGTTAAGAAAATTATTAATATATTTTACAATCATCACAGCTTTTCTTTGAAAATGCAATAGATGGTCATAGGACAAAAAAACCAACAAGTAGCTTGCTTAAGGTGTTTTCATGTCTCGTTTTTACTACTAATTTCCTTGTGTAAGAATCTTCAAAACGAAATTACTGAGAAGCACAAACCTTCACACGCTGACGAAAATGGACTGAGTTTTAGAGAGTTGATTCCATGTTTCACTAATGATGAAACATGTCGGACATAGTCAGCCCCTGCTTGAATGTAGATTGCACTTCGCATTGAATCTGTGTTCTTTAGTTTTCTTCTTGGTATTATCCGGAGCTTCTTAACTGCCAAAAGTACATTTTTCCATTATTATACCCAATATATAACTTTTTACAGAACATTTCCTATGCTTTATCCAACAGCAAGGTTTACTAAAACATACTGACAACCCCCTTATTGTATTATTATTTTCATAAAATAAACTAAATAAATTAAAATACAACAGACTGTCAAAATTTCTATGTTCCATGAGCAGTAAAAATAAAGACATTCTTTTTTTCAGAAAAAAGTAAGTACATATTGCTGAAAAGGAAATTGTAATAATCAAAATTTTCTTCTGTCTTATAACTATTTAAGCTTTTAGACGAGATTGTTCAATATTTAAAAAAGAGCATGGATAGGAATTGAGATCATGTCTCACCACTACTCATTTATAAAAATTGTGCATGCGTCCTTTGAATAAAGGAAAAAAAATCTAGCATGCATGCTAATGAAATTTAAAAATAATTGCCATGTCTCTATCAACTTAATCTTTCAGATGAGAAGGATAGCTGCAACATTATCTTTCATTGCTTCAAATAGAGATAAAAATAAAATGCAGTTATTATCCAAGGAGAAAAGGTTAAACCTTCTACACGAATCTTTCCAACTATCCTTTTCACTTTTAAGGTTGTTGTCTGTTCTCTGGTCTTAGTGGAGTTTTCTGCTGGTTTTACACCTCGAGGTTGCAACAAAAGTTTGTGCAGTCTAGAAAAATAAGAAGTCAAAGAGAAAACCTTTTTAGATACATTTGATCAAACTAAATTTCATGCTGTAAAAAATCATATATTTATGATAACATCAAAACTTTGAAGACATACCCAAAGGCATTACGAAGAAGAAGGCACTCATCGCGGAGAAATTCTGGTGCCTCCGTACATCCTCTTGCCCAAGCATTTAGGCATAAGCGAATGCAGGCATCATAAGCTACAAGAACTTGCCATGCATTTTGACCACTGTTATCAGGAAAAAAGTATGTTGAGAGAAATAAGGCTAATTTCGGAACAACACATGCGTCCGCAATGCAGATTGACCATAATTGAACAGGATTAGCCATTTCCAGGGGAGTGCTACTCTAGTTAGCAAGTAAACTGCCAAAGCTTTTGGCATTGGCATTAAGGTTACCTATCAACTACATAATGTACTGAATGCATGTTAATGGAATTCAACAAAACCTTAACAATTTGGTTAGGTCACATATCAGAAAATTGTTAATGACAATCAAAGTCGTAAAAGTGGGAGAGAACAAATCTATGTAAAAACATAGAAACTATGAATTAGATTAGTCGAGAATAACACCTGGCATCATAATATGGCGAGTGAATCATTGAATTTGTGTGCCAGACAGAGGAAGGTGGTTCTTCTTCCCCGAGAGTTTCTTCATCATCTCTGCAAAGTAAGATAAGTTAAAACGAAAAAAGTGTGATAAATCTACCAATGCAAATATTGTACAACAAGGCCAATGGCATGCCCATTTTTCATACCTTTCATCCACCTCAGGTTTTACAGATACTCCTCTTTGACCCGAGAAAATTACTTCATCACCAGGCAAACCATGTTCTGATTCTTTCGCCATGTTTACCTGATTATTTATCTGCTCATTTTTAACCTCAAAGTCATGCATTTCTCTTCCAATAACCATAACAGGTGGTGCACTGGGAGTTCCTAATTCTGCCATATCATTTAAGTTACCTACAGGTGTACCCTGAAATTATTTAACAACTGTCAATTCCATTAACTAGGAAGGTTCAAAAACAATAATAATAATTTTTTTCCCCTGAGAAAGACTATGCTAGAGAAAAAGATTAGATAATACTTACATATGCACTGCGAGGTTGAATCTTTTCGTGCAACCGGCAACTTCCATCTGAAACTCCTCCAAAACTCCATTCACCGCCAGTAAATCTTCTAGCGTCACTAGGCACTTCAATTTTAAGACCCTCTTTCGTCGACCCTCTATTTATCGTAGATCCATATCTATGATTCAAAGATGTGTTCGAATTAAAATTGAAAATCCCTTCATCAAAACCCTTAATCACTGGCCTCTCAACCATCTCTTCATCAGAATGATTTCCATAAATTTCATCCGGGCCGGATCCCACGCTCTCACTCCCGTTATCGTTGTAATCATCAGAGTCCTCCTCATCGCTGCCTACACTTAAGGAAATGGTGCTGCGGGGTCCTAAAAGACCAGCGTGAAATTTCAATGGAGGCAACACATGGCCAGATGTGTAACCACTAGAACTATAAGCTAATGGTGATTTTGGTAGTGGGTATCTATTATCTAGCTTGTCAGTCCATGGTACACTCTGTTCCCCATCTGATCCCTGAAAATAAATTGAATTCAACCAAAATATTTTCATGATATTCAAGAATCTGGAAAGAAAAAGTACTAATTTCGTACTGATAAGCACTTTGCTGAGAATCTTAAGATGGCATAAACGAAAAACATTACCTTCTTTACCCAATTCAAAGCCTTTTCATCTAAACCTTCTGTAAACATTTTTGTAGTACTTGCAAATCGCAATGAAACGGTGAAAAGCACGAAGCTTGATGAAGAAGGTGAGCTTAGAGAAAGATTTACACAAGTGAGACACAAAAAGAGAGCGTCGAGCTTTGGTTTACAAATCACAACGGCTAGTTTGAAAATTGAGGTTTCTTTATGGAGATTGCAGAGGGCCGGGTCCCAGTTTAAAATGATTTGTATTATAAAACTATATAAGCCCGGCCCGTTGAAATTGTGTTAGAACAATCCAACAAAAAAAAAAAAAAAGAACTAATTTCATTGTAATTTATAGAAATTATGGAACTAGATTAAGTCCATGTTTTGCCAAGAATGCATTTTGGAAAGAGTAATGCTATTTAGTCATGTTAGGATTACATTAAATAATAGGTAAAATTAAATGACCCTTAAAATCGACCCCTCAATTTCCTAATTCGTCCATTTTCGCCTGATCTATAAAAGAGTCATAGCAAAACGTACTTCAATTTCTTCTGTCATTCTCGGTTATGACACACTGAAACACACATACACACTTCAAATAGAAAATATTTTAAAGCAAAAGAACAAAATTAGACCTTAAAGGGGCCTCGTTGCTGTTGAGGAACTGTTTTCATCGTCAAAGTATATCCTTCCGAAAGCAATGGACTGAGGTAGATTGAGGTCCACGTATTTTATCCCGTTATTGAATTTTATTTTAACGTTATATGTGGAATAGTGCTAAGGCACAGCACTATGGAAAAAAATTAATTTCAATAATCATCTCCTGGTTCTACATTTTAAGAAAGTTCATTGAAAATTCATCTTCGTTCGACGGTATTAATGCCATAGTTCAAGTTTTCTAAGTTTAAGGATCGGGATGCACCTATGATTACTATCGAGTTTCAATCTACCCTTTTCGAGTTGAAGTAGTTCATGTCGACTGTCGACGAAGGTGGCTTGGTGGTGCACTGATTACTTGGAATTTATGAATGAAAACATTCTGCTCAACCCGGGGAAATATAAAAATTATAATCTATTTCAGGTTGCTGGAAATTTTAATTTTTATTATTAGGTCAATAAAGGCGAGATTGGTCTCGACCTACTTGAGTTGGACTTAAACAGAGTAATGCAACTGGAAGGAAGCAAGCTGAACAATAATCAACAAATTTCTCACTTAACCAGAATTTTCTGTTACACATTCACATATTATTCATCATCTTACATGTCTTGTATTCATTGATTTAGAAGTCATGCTTTAAATACTTATTCACTTGTGTTTTAATAACGATTTCTGCTAGCCTGGAAGGGAGATGATTCGCCACTTCCTTCTGCGAGCCTTCTACATTTTAACCACCCTCGTGCTCGTGGGATATTTTTCTTGATTCAACAATCTCTTCATATAGAGGATCCGACTCATTAATATACTGTGATACCCTCTACTGGATGCATGATGAAATTCTATCAAGGATTTTTCTTTCTAATCCTTTTACTTTTCTTTAATTCAGGAGGATCATCATTGGCACTTCTCTTGTTAAGTTTCTTTTATCTGATATGAATATGAATTTACTAAATTTGGTGTAGTGCAAAATCTATGTTCATAAAACTGCGCATCTCTTGATTTTATTACTGTATTGACTTCGAGTTGTGAGGCTCTGACTAGAAACATATATCCTTTCCTATGTTATGCATAACCTAAGAACATACATACAATCCATTTTTCACCGAATTTCCAAAGTCTCATTTTCTGTCCATTCGAATTTTGGTATGGTCAGAACATAAACAACATTCAATGTTGTGAGCAAAAAATAGAGTTTATTTTGCCTACCCTTGAAGCTTGCTCCATCCAATCTATCGAGAAATTGCATAGTGAAGACACAAATGGTGCTATTCCAGAAATCAGATCAGCGTCTCAAGATTGTAGGTAGGAACAACTCTACATTATCTTTAAAACTTTAACTCGATTCCAATACACGTTTACTATATCGCTTTCCACAAACCATTAATTGTCCCTCACCAAATAGAGTGCACAAGGGAAGCAAATAAGCCCCAAGATACAATGGAATCTCCTTTAGATGTTGGCATTTATGTACTTTACAAAAACAACTCCGAACCCCAAAAAAAAGAGAGAATAAACTTATAAAAGAGGCATATATTTTATTTCTGCAGTGTCACAGAGTATAAACTTTGATTCGAATACAATATGAAAATTATGCAGTAAAATTATAGAAAAGGAAAGAGAATAATTTTGAAATTCTATCAACTTTTCATGTATCCAGATCACTAAATGTTGAATCTATAAAGAGAATCTTATCACACTTACAAATAAGTTACAAATATTAATAGGTAGCTTTCAAGTTTTGAATACATCATACAAACTTTTAAAAATTTCAACTTACAACACTAAAAATACACTTAGCCCCTGTTTGGTATGAATTAAAATCTAATTTAAAGTTAAAAATTAATTTTAACCAAATATTTCATGAGACTCACACAACTTTTCAATCATTTATTTCATTAACTTTGCTAACAAAATTTACTAAAAATCTGATTTTAATTCACACCAAATAGGAGCTTAAGAACGAAAAGTTGCCATTGTTGTCGATAGGCATCGTACGCACTTGCCAAGCAGCAATGTGTTGGGCAAGCCTTGAGCAACAAAATCAAGCGCCAGTTAGTTTTGGCCAGCCTGCTTGTTTTCTGATTGCTCGGTGTGATGTTCCTTGGCTCTTGACATATAGTTCCAACCTTGACCCAATGCCTAAATGACATTCTTTCAAAAATATTATCTAACAGTCTCTAAAAGATCTTCGTACGTAGGTCCATTAAACAGAGAGATCGTTAAAAAAAAACATAATGGGTGTCTAAAATAATCTCTAACAGTCTCCAAAATGCAACCAAAGATAGCTGAAAACATAATTGTCTACCGATCAATACACTCGTCAAAAGTTTTAACACTGATCACTAGCTGTTTTTAGAAGGATTTGGAATTCTATAAACCTTTGAGATTATATATGTAGATTTCAATCTGAATAAGCTTTATTTTCACATATATAAAGCATATATATTCACATGACAACCAAGCATCTATTCTTGTTAATCAAGAAATGAATTTGCATTAGTCTTCGGATATAAATGGCTTCTTATATTTTCTTCAATATTTAAACAGTCTAAACTTCTGAAAAAAGAAGTAAATTAGTAAAAAAAAAATTAGATTCATCTTGAATATTGTGATAAATTCTCATTAACTAGTTTAAGTATAAAAAACTTAAAAAAACCTTCTAGTTATTTATAGTTAGTCATTTAACATCTATCATCAACTTTAGAATGACTTTAATTGTTGCCTGTACAACAATTGCAATAATTAGATAGTATTATTTTGCGTAACGACTTATTTGTTATGATAATACAAGTTTTTCTTCTTTTTTCTATATATTCATTTTTCTCCATATATGTAGAAGAGTTAATTAAAATATTTCATAGTTAGTAAAATCACTAAATTAATTAAAATTTAAGCCCTTTTGTGTAGCTTCTTATTTTCATCTTCTTTGAATTCCTATATAACCTCATAAATGATACAACAAACATTGTTAGTCAATCAACTTATAAAGAATACAATGAAGTTATTAAACTTTATTTAGAAATGATTAATTAACGTTTACTTTTTGTTTTAATTTGATGTTTGAAGAACCAGTGAAAATCTGTTTGTTTTTCTTAGGGAATGTTAGACATTGAAAGACCCTCGAGATGTCACACTGGATTTCATTTCCCAAGTTGAGCATTCCATTCGAAACAAACAAAGATAAAAAAGCAAACATCGCTGATCACTTTTAAAAAAGGGTTTGACAACTAATATGAAACTTTGAAAGTCGAGCAAAATTTCACACTCATATGTAAGCCACTATAAACCCAATAAAAAATTCATTGCGAAGAAGACAATGAAAGCAAAGGAGAGACATAAAATAGCCAAAGATTATATAAAATTAAAGTGAAATTTAAGGTGTATGAAAAGAAAAATTAGTAAGGGGAGAAGGGTTATTAACTATCTACTCCAACAAGCTCATTTACAACCTTAACAAGTTTCATGAAGCTCATGTGTCATTGAAGCCGAAGTTTCCAATGATCAAGGAGCCACTGATGATGTTCGAAAAATTATTTTTTTCCCGAATTTGAATACGAGGTCCAGTTAAAACATTTCCGCTGCCAACCATCGCAGGCTGATGTTGTTCTAGTTCTGTATGAACCGCCTGTTGACCATCACCATAGATTGGTTGTTGACTATGGTGATCATGAATTTCAGGTAATTGATTTTTCATTTTCTTCTGTTGTTTTTATTATGCTCCGCCGCTACTACCACTTACAGATGTTCTACTTGACCTCATTGCCTTTTTTTCCCCTAAAATTTTGATTTTTTAATGACTTTGTCTAGTTCTTATCTGACATTTAAAATGAAAAATATTAAGCTCTTCTTTGAGCCCCATTTTAAGGAAGGAATGCATTTTGGAGTAGTAGATTGATGGAAAATGCGTGGTTAAAAATTAAGGAATATTTCGGGTTTGCGTGTAATATTATTTTATTGAAAAATTTGTGATTGAAAATAAGTTTTGAAAAAAGAATTTTTTAAAAAATGGGGCTTAAACAAGCTCTAAATATATACTGCATATGGCAAAATTTAATTATAATTTATGTGAATCAAATGTAGGATCCACAACTCATTAGTATTGATTAAAAGTACTACCAAAGACTATTACTTAACCAATGATTTATTATTAACTATTGTAACGCATCAAGAGGTAATTTAGAAACTTAGACCCCGTATTTAAATTCGAAAATTTGGATAAAATGATAGAGATGTGCTTTTATGGTGGTTGTGGTGAAATCGATAGTTCTAACACTCTCATTCGTACGTAAAACCATAACTTGAGTTAGTTGTGCATTTTTAAATCGCTTTAGTAGAATTAAAGTATGTAGAAGATTAATTGAATCATGCTTAATTGCTTTTATTCAACTAGAAGTTATGAATAATAAATCAACAATTAAATAATAGTCATGATGAAAATCATAATCTAGGCTCTTAGTTCCACTATATTACTTGTTCACGATACCGTATACTTACGATACAAATATTGACAATACTATCCATATATTTTTGGTAGTGCTTTTAATTAGTGATGATAAATTGTGGGTCCTACATTTGACTAACATAAATTATAATTAAGTTTTTCCACTTGCAATAAATATTTAATTTACCTTTAAATGCCAGATAAGAACTAGACAAACTCATTAAAAAAAAATTTAGAAAAAAACAATGAATTCAAGTGAGGCACCTACAGGTGGTTGGTGGTGTTGTGCTGGCAGTGGTAGCGACGGAACAGAACAAAAACAAGAGAAGAAAATGGAAAATCAATTACCTGAAATTCATGATCAACAACATCAACAACTAGCCTATGTCGACAGTAAACAGGCAGTTCATACAGAACTAGAGCAACCTCAGCCTGCGATAGTTGGTGGTGCGATGGTTGGTGATGGAGATGTCATAGCTAATACTCGAATTCAAGTTCAAGAAATGGATGGTTCTTCGAACATCATCCAAAGCTCCTCGGATCATCCGAAATCTCGACTTCAATGGACACAAGAGCTTCATGAAAAATTTGTCAAGGCTGTAAATGAGCTTGGTGGAGCAAATAGTTAATAACCATTCTCCCTTTTTTGATTTTTTACACTTTAAATTTCACTTTAATCTTGCATAACCTTTGGCTATGTTGTCTCTGCATTACTTAGATATACCATCTAATAGTCTATTCATCATAAAGAATTATAGAAAAGGAAATTTATTGCATCACTTAAATTAACACATTATTATTTCGAATGTCTTCTCTGCGAAGAATTTTTGATTTTTTGATTGGGTTTATAGTGAAACACATACGTGTGAATATTACTTAACTTTATTTGAAGTTTCATATTAGTCGTCAAACCTTTATGTTTTGTTTTGAAGTGATCGATGAAATTTAATTTTTATCTTTATTTGTTTAAGATTAAAATTTTGCTAGTTTTTCAAATAGAATGCTCAACTTGGGAAATGAAATCCAACATGAGATCATCGTGAAGGTCTTTCAATGTTGAACATTCCATGAGAAAAACTAACGACTTTTAAATTTCTTCAAACATCAAAACAAAACGTAAACGTCAATGAATCATTTCAAAACAAAATAAAGTTCAACGATTATCATTGAATTTATTGTGAGTTGACAAACTAATAATGTTTTACGTGTCACATATGAGGTGATATATGAATTCAAATAAGATGAAAATAAGAAGCTTCGCCAAAAGGCTTAAAATTTCAATTAGTTTTAGTGATTTTACTAACTATTAAATATTTTAATCCACTCTTCTATAAATATAGAGAAAAAGTGAAAATAGAAAAAGAGAAAAAGCTTGTATTATGGTAACAAATAAGTCGATATTGAAAGTAAAACTCTCCAATTGTTGTAGGGGCAACACCTAAAGCAATTCTAAGGTTGATGATGGACGTTGAAGGGCTAACTATAAACCACTTGAAGAGTCACTTGCAGGTTTATTAAGTTATTTTATACTTAAAATAGTTAATAAGATTTTATCACAATATTCAGAATGAAGCTTATTTTTTATATATAAATTTACTTATTTTTGCAGAAATTCAGACTGGGTAAGACAAGAAGAATGTATAAGAAGCCATTTATACCTGAAGACTACTGTAAGTTCATTTCTTTAGTGACAAGAATAGATGTTTGGTTGTTATGTGCATGCACACTTTATATATGTGAAAACTAAGTTTATTCAAATAGAAATCCACAAGTATAATCTCAAAGGTTTTAGAGAAGTTTTTGGTCCTACTAAGTACAGTTGAAAGCTAGTTGTTAGCATAGAAACTTTTACAAGTTATATCAGTCTGTAGACAAATATGTTGTCAACAAATGTTTCTATGTATGAAGATTTTTTAGAGACTGTTTTGAGAGTATTTTCAAAAGATTTTATAACAATATTCAAAATGAAGCTTATTTTATCACAATTTCTCAAGCAGTCATGAATCTTAACTATCAAAAATTATCAAAAGGTTGCATATGATACTGCAAAGAACTAGTTGCTAGTACTAAAATCTTTCTTCGAGTTTTCCACCGTTCATATTGAAACTTAAATTTTTTGCCTGCAGTAACCTTGGCAGGTCAAGGATCTTCAAGCTCCAGGACACTTGATAATAATATTGGGTATATACAACTCCTTTTCGTTTCATGTGTTCTATTATAATTGTAACATCTCTATTTCTCTTTACACAGTGCATCTCTATTTCTCTTTACACAGTATTTTCTGGAGAATTAGTTTCTGATTCTTATTCCTATTTCAGAGTTCCATATGAATGCCAAATGAAAATAGTTAGAGAACATGCTTATAGGAATCTGCAGCTTGCACCAGTTGAGGTAAAATTTTCAGAATATCATATAACAGCAAGTAATATTTTCACAACTATCACAATTTGTTGGGATTATATTCACATCTACATGCACACAACACAGCACAGCACAGCACAGCATAGCACATATTCATATAATTTTGCATACCTTAATTGAATATTATTCTGCATATTGATGAGAAGCCTCAGTCCACACAACAGAATTTAGACTTGGGAAAAGATATTGCAAGTGATTCTGGCCATCAGCAAGCACCTGCTTTACTGCCACTATTTCCAACACAGCGGTTAAACGTGTTGCAAGGACCAGCTAAACAAGTTGCTCCTGATCAGCCTACTAATGATACTTCATTGGCAGTAGATGAATTCCTGAATGCTCTTGGCTGCTCGTCCAAGTTGGCCGTGAATAATGCCCAAGAAACTAGTCGAGCAAGTGCAAATTGTGGGAGCTTTATGGATGATTTGGCAAACTTCTAGGACATGGATAAAGATGTTCATAGAGCATTCGACAATGTGGTGGCAAATGACAAGTCTGAGGGAGAAACTGGGAACTCCCCATGAATGTTGTTTGTTTAATTGAACATTTAGTTTGTTTTTGGTGTGTGCAACTAGAATTCGAAATGCTTTTACTAACACAAGGATGTACCTTCCTTGTTTTTGTTATTCTCTATGCTTCTGCTTTATTTGAGTAATGTTATAGTATACATACTGTATACCAAATATTTAGATCTTGTTGTCTTATGGTATGTTTGGTAATGTGTAATAGGTAGTATAATAAGGTAAAAATCTTGTGTATGCAATATTGCATACCCAATATGTCCTTTGTTTACATGAAACATATTTGGCAAGTAATTCATACCATCAGTACTAGAATACCTAATTTTAGTCTACATCAAATCATGAATGACTGTAACAAATGACCCAAGAAAGAGTCCAGTATAAAGAGCTTTCCTTGATAATTCCAGAGTAGTACCATTTAGCACCAATGGTGTTAACATTGGTCTAGGTAGCAACACTTTTTGCATTAGTTCAATTAATTGTAAAGAATTATAGCCCATTTAATAGAAACTATCATGTGTTGCCACTTAGACTCGCGTCAAGCACCACAGGTACTATATAGCATTATTTGTAAATCCATTTTGTTTCAAACATGGTAATAATGGACCATCCAGAATAAACTAAAACAGTTGATAGAATAATTAATTGGAACAACAATAGTGCTTATACGGAAAAAATAGTAATGTTACCTCCAATCTCCATCTCAATTCGAGTTCTCCACCTGCACCCTCCAACAAGAATTAGGAGATAATAAGCTGAAAATGGAGATGACTCAGAGTCCACGTTCAATAGCACTGTACTTCCACTGAGAAGAAATTGGTTATTAGAAAGATTACAAAATGAAATTGAAGAGGCGAAAGAAAAAAGACTAGGTAGCACAAAATAAGAATGAAACAGCTAAACCACAATTTAAATACTGCTGGTATCTCTAACCTAGAGAAACCCGGGGGGTGGGGGGGGTGGGGTGTTTATAGAAGTACTGAAATGGCTTAGTATGAATCTGAGATTCTCTTCTCATGCTGCTGTGGAATTTTCTGTACCCTGCAAACTGGAATTCTTCCACTGACCAAATATGATAACCTGAAGCAAGTCTTTAGTCAATCCACTGATGAGAAAAGGTAATGGACAAAGTAGAATGATACAACGAAACCAACTGTGTAAGTAGAAAGCATGACTGCAAAGGCTATTATCAGGGAGTAGCCAAGATAAAGTATTGCCGACACTGGCCCACTCAAACTCTGAAGCTCAAGAACCAGATGATTAATTGAGTACAAGAACACATAAAGGGAAACTAAACCTGATGCATAGAATGCTTTCCACCACCACATCCAATCCTCAACACAGAGACGCATGTATGTGAGGCAACACACCAACATAACCAGCTGCAATTCCCAGGAAAAGGTAAAGAATTATCAACCCCATCAACAATATACCCCGTGAAGCTGGTGACATGAAACCAAGAGCTGCAAAAACGATAGATACAACTGCCATCCCAGTAATCTGAACTCCATCCCCAATCATCACACAAAGTAGCATCGAATGATTTGGTTCTTTGAACACATCACCAACAACAAGTTTCCATCCAGAAAGCTCATCACTCATTTGGGCTTGAGATTCTTTGTCCAATTCATCATACCTCGTCAAATCCCTTCTCACAGTTCTCAAAAAGAGGGCAAAAACAATGGCCGCCAAGAATAAAATTACCACCAATGAGTTGAGAATTGAGAACCAGTGAACACGGGGCTCTTCCATCTTGAGATAAGCATCCCATCGAGATGGCCATCTAATATTTGCTTTTCACAAACTCAACCTCATATGTAAATGAAACTCTCTCTTGCTCTCTTCTAACTTGAGACTTGTCAAGTTCCTGTGGACAGCTTACTGTTGTAAAATTGTCATAAATGTGGAGCTTTGCCATCTTCTCAGGAACATATTTTACACCGCAAAGGACCACCTCATAACCAATAATCTCATACCCTGAAGTCTTGTTTTTATCTGCTCGAGAAATGAGATCCATACCTTCATCCCCAGTACCAATTACCTCCACTGCAGCTCCTTCATACTCATGAATCAGAACCCTAAACATGAGGTGATTGATGATATAATCATCATTACTGTTGGCTGGAGTGTAGCCAAATGGAAACCCAGTCCACTGAATTTTAACCCCATTTTGGTCGGTATACCTCATGGCAGGGATATTGTCGAGTATCATATTCACTTGATACAGATCATGCGTTCTCTGCTTCAAAAGTGTTTACTCATGCTCGCTCAAAGGAAGAGTAATGCAGAGGTAAACAGACTCATTCACATTCATGTGGAAACGATAAGGAGAGTTGTCAATTTGATCTCCCATGAGCAGTTCTCCAAGATTCTCTGCACTTTCCTTTACTCCCCCTTGAGGTTTGCAATAAGGAAGACTGTAATAGCTGAAGGGAAGTGCAGTTTCAATTGAGGTCAAAGAATTCACCTTGACATATATTCCATCCCCTATTGAGTATGTATGCATGTAGCTTCCGGGAAGATAAAACCCATCACATGTTTGAAATAAGAAAGTCAAGTACATGACAGCAGCATATTGTATCCTTCTTGAAATTACAGACAACGCCATTGTTCAGAAGAAGGATATCAAAGCAACTATCCTTGAACCCCCTCACTCTAAGCCACACAAAATCAGCAGCAACTCTGAGAAAGGACTTTTTTTGCATCAGTACACTAGTTTCTTTCTGCTTGGATTTCATAAACAGGAAAGAAAAAATTATGCCAATGAGCTTTTCAATTTCTCATTTTGTTAATAATAAAATAAAGCTGCCTTCATCTAAAAACCCAATGAAATTGAAAGCTTTCAGCTGATAATCTACATATTTATCAACCATCTACATAGTTATAACTTAAAAGCAGTGAAGTTTACTTAACTTCCAATCTAGACAGATATAAATATAAAGAAACCAATCCATTATAATTGTACATAGGAAACAACTTAGTTCTATAGATATGCAAATTGTTTATACATAAGAATATATACATATATATTTTTACATAAATAGAAAACACAGTTGTTCAAACGAAAATAGCACAAAGAAGATCCCTTGAAACTGCATCCAATCTATGTTTTATATAGAATTCAACCTAATTTAATCACTAATACTGGTTAGATCAATTTTCTTCCAAAGAATCCATCCTCATTACTCCTTTGGGAAATAAATACTTCGAAAAAGATTTTGTAAGGACATGATCTAATCTTAATTATCTTTTGAGGAAAAATTTATTAAACGGTGCGATAAATGGGAGTCTAAAATCCATAAACAAGAAACTGGCCTTCTATAAGATGTCACATTGCGCAGACCTACACGTGAAATAAATAATATAAAGTCAGTAATCGAAAAGCCGGAACAATTGCAAACCAGCATGAATCAGACATTACGTAAGGCCAAATGTCACAAAATTACTAAGATACATTAAATCATCGGTCCAAACCATCGCTATCAACCGTTTTTCCAATTTCTATGAAATGTAATAAAATCTAGCCACTGGCTTTCACAAGCAAATATTTCTACACCTAAACCTAATGGTGCAGCAACATATATGAGTTAAAAAATTCACAAACACCCAAATATAATCACATTACTCTACGATATATCATCCTAATTATACTCCTCATATTTTAGAAGCGTGTCCACAAATATCCAGTCAATACAACCAATTTTGCTCATATCAATATTCAGAAATCTAATTTGTCAAAATCTAAACAAGAAAATGAAATTTTAAAGTCGGAGCCGTCAGCCGTAACATAGATCCACAATAATGAAGCAAAAATCCAAACTCTTCAACATCTAACGGAAACATATTAAATAGACAACAATAGAAAACCGGTAAAATCTTCAATTGAACACAAGATTAAAAAAATAAAATCATAGGTATGTAAAGAACTATAAATAAAACAAAAAAAAGGTACGATTTTTTCAGAATTTTTATCAAGTACATTTGTAAATACATAATGTGAATTAACATACGCATTTATACACTTACCAGCGGTGGAACTGCAACTGATTAGATTCAGAAATAACTAAGATTAGGAGAAAATCAGAGTTTTGTAAGATTCGTGAAATTCGTTTGCATGTGCTTCTGAAGTTCAGATTTGTAGATATCAATCTCGGGGAGAGTGACTCTTCACTCATGAGGCAGCCAGGGAGAGTAACGTTAATTATAAGTAACTAAGTACTTTTTTTCGAGTAGCTTATTCAATTAAAGATATATTAGAAAGGTGAGTTGAATGAAATGAAATGTACGGGATGAATGTGCAACTGAAGAAGCTAAAGTCAATGAACCATTACAAATTGGGTTAAACCCTTTACCAGGGCCTCTTCGAAAATGTAGCATGATTCTTACAAATTTGTATAGAAAGAAGACTTGGGCTAGAATATAGCTGAAATCGACGAACCATTATAAGTTTTTGTCTAGAATGTGTAACTAAAGTTGCTAAAATTGATCGACAGTTGGGTAGAAATAAAGCGCGAACTAAAATATGTAATAAAAATTAAAATCGATCAATAGCTAAAATGTATAAATAAAGTACGGACTCTAATATATGACAGAAGAAGCTAAGGTGTGGGTCTCACATTCTAAACACACGGGATTTAGCTTCACAACCCAACGATACTAACTAAAAGGGAATATCCAAAATAAGAGACAAACTAAACATTGATCTCCAATGTTATTGACATGAATCTTTTCCATTTCGATGAGACTCAATCCCCAACTGCTAGCTATCAATGGCCTCTCCTCAACTTCATTATCTCTTTGTTAAGGACTTAAAAAGTATATTTGTCAAAAAGAGTACATGTCTATATTAGGAAATGAAGTCAATATTAAAAAATAAAGTATATAATATTTGTTATTTTCCTTTTTTTTAGTATTGTTGAGTAATCTTTTCTACTTTATAAAATATGCCAAAATGGTAAATGTTGTAATATTTGCTACTTCGTGTCGGACTTCATCACAAGTCAAATTGTTCTTTTGGTGATGGAAGATTAGAACTTTTTCGAATATACAAGGAAGAGACATTTTAAGGTGTATAGCAAGTTGGAATGAGAGAAATATTACACTAGAGGTTGAGCAAGGCATATTCTTGCTGGAGCATATGCTTAGTGCAACTTGCATTGAATTTCAAAAATTTTAATTTCTAGACAAGAATCGACACCTCTTTTTATGGGGAAACCCGTCCTTTCGTGTACATGTGGAATTGCATCTAGATGTATTTTATGGAAGATTAACCCAACAAGAACATATATTCATTGAAATTTTAATCTTCCAAAGCCTTAAACCCTAAAATCTAGTTGTTTTTTTTTTTTTTATGTAACTTCATGACAAAATTTTCTCAATGTGCTCAAGCTATTTGTGTTCCGATCTACTTTCATCCTTTCTTTGAAGGTTCTTGTTTCAATCTTCATTCTTCTACTTTGTAAATTAAACAGATTATGTTTCATTTTTGTTGGTGTTTCTTTTCTTCCCTTTCTAGGATAATCTCGGAGCTCTTTTGTAATTGTCTACAATAAGAACACACTTCGAAGAGCCTTTACTGGGAATTTCCCATTGTCTCCTTAAATGTGTGTGATGATGTTGTCGATTATAAGATCAAAGCACATTGGAGATCGAACTAGTAAGAGGCAGACAAACGACATCAATAATATTCTGAAAGCACGTACAATACGAAACATCATTATAGTACTAACAAAGTTTATAAGTCACGAACATATCTCGTGTTTGTAGATTACATATGAGATGCTGAATTATCTGCACACATGATGTTACAAATCTGAGAGAGAGAGAACGCACGATTACAAATTAGTGGAATTTAAGGCTGGTTAAGACATTATTGTTCACAGGATCCGCCAAATGGTCCAGCAGGTTTTGGTAGGGACCAACCCCAGTCACCAAAGCTTGTATAAAGTAGCCCAAGATTGCCAACATAGCCAATCTTCCATTCTTCACTTCCTTCACCTTCAACTCCTTCATGGATTTCTCGTCTTTACCGAGCCCCAACGGGTTGAAAAAGGGGCCACCTGGGTATGCAGGGTCACCCGACCCTCCCAACCCTTTCTCCAAACCCAAAAAATATTGCTTGCCCATGGACCCTGGATTGGCCCAGTCCTGGAATCTCCGGTGCTCTGCGAATCCCACAAGTGCCATTTCAAAAACAAATAGGGTATATGAATCAGCCCAGTAGTTGTATGTTCCAGCTGGAGGAATAACTCCGGTCTTGAACCATGGGAGGGCTGTTTCTGCTGGAATTAAGCCAGCCTTTCCAAGAATTTCGGGCGCAATAGCTCCTATTGCACCCACCATTGCGCAACGCCCATTGAAGATTTCTCCGTAGGCTAGCCATCTGGGCTCAATGAATCCACCAGTACCTTCAGGATCAGAGAGTCCCAATGGATCGAATCCATAGTCACCAGGGAGGCTGAAAAAGTTCAAAATACACTTGAGGACTTACTGATTTTCTTCTTTTTGACTCCACTATTTGTTGTTGGATCATAATTAATTATGATATTCAGGCCTGTTTGGGCGGATTAAAATCTAATTTTAATCTAAATCAAATGAAACAATCAATATTAATCACATCTTTTATCGTTCTACATCTTTTCCACCATATGTTTCAAAAACTTTTATTACAGTCCATTAAAAATCTAATTTTAATCCCCACAAAACACCTTCTCATTTTCGGCGAAAAATAGAATTGTCAAGAGCACCCGAGTTTACCTGCCATCCAAGTAGGAAAGACTCTGCTTGGATGCAAACCAGAGAGGCCTGTCTGCTCCTTGCTGACAAAATAATCAATGGCAATAAGCAATTGAGCTTATAAGCATATGTGCAGTATAGTGAAAACGTGAAAGAGTTGTAGTGGATGCAACTCTCTTATAGTGGTTGAATCGCTGTAGATTTGTGGGTGCACTTGTTTCGATCTCCATTTTGTTTATTATTGCTCTCGTAAATAGCTATGGATTAGAGTTTAGTCCGTAACAGACTAACCTTGACGGGAGGAGTAGAAGCAGCCTTCACGATGAAGGAAACCTTCCTCGAAGATTGGACCGGCCTTCCTCGAAGAATCTGTCTGGCGACCTCAGCGGACGAGCTGATGGATGATGAAGACAGCAGTGTTTGAGTTGCCATTTTCGCAGTGCGGATTACACCGGTTACAGTGACAATTTGCTACAATAAGCCCAGGGCATGAAGGAAATAATGGCCAGCAGAAGCCACCCAAGATTTGTGTGGGTCTAGATGAGAGTACAGAAATTGTGGCTGACATACAAGGGCTATAGTAAAGGATAAAGTTAGGATCTTGTTATCTAATGGAAATTGCACAAGTGGAAGGTTTACTTGGATAAGAGATTTCATTGGCTTGTAAGAAACAATTATCTGAAACTCTTGCCATTTGAATCTCTAAAATTTAGCAACCACATAAATGAACTTTGATTGTTTTTACGACGTTTTAATTTTTTGTACCATCATCTTTTATCTGTCATGAAAACTTGAAATTCGTATATTGTTTCAGCTACACCACTCGATTAAACTCCCCATAATCTGGCATAGAAATTCCAACATGCTTAGTAGAAAATCTGACGAGGATTCTTGTAGCCATTTATGTGTTCTTTTTTATGCCAACTATGTAAAAGTAATATTGGGTAGTCAATGGACTATGTGAAGTAATTGTACTGTCCATTTATTGTATCAGATCGATCTAATATCTGTAAACCTAATATCCATACCATACTTGAAGGATTTGAATGGGAGGCCATTTTGGTCATTAGAGAGGGGTGAGATGCATTTTGTCACTTCTTTTTCCTTATAGTTAAGAACACGGAGCGCAAATAGATACAACTTTTTTTATTTACATTTAGGGTGAACATTCGCATCAATGTATGAGCTCTTCTAGTTGAGAGCCACTCTTGTTTTTGGCTTAAATTCAAAAATAAAAAATAAAAAATTGACAAGCTGCAAGTAACTGCGAGTCGACTCTTCCCACATGCAAGCGAGAGCCAGCTTACATGGTAAGCCAAGAGCATGGCGGCAGGCGAGCCTATCAGCTTAGCTTGGCCCATTTAACACACCTACTATATATGAAGGATTTCAAGGGGAGGCTGTTTTGGTCTTAAGAGAGAGTGCAGTGCATTTTATCACTTCTTTTTCATTATAGTTAAGAAACTTTCTTATTTACGTTTATGGTGAACCACTATACATACATCAATGTTTTGAGCTTTGCATGTTTCTGATTTCAATTTGATTATTATTGTTCTCATAATTGAGATTAGGTCTTCCTTCTGAACATATTTCATATTGCCTATATACTTTTGATTGTTTCCGACTAGGTTTGCATATAAGGAGAGAATAAATTCATAAATAATTGAATGGTGTATAGAGAACATTGTGGGAGACAAATCATCAGTGAACTATGTCCAGTAAAATTGGGACACCAAAGCCAGGACAACATATCTTAACTCATCATCGACTAACTTGGGACCAACTTGAGTTTGGCTCCAAGTTAACCTTATTTCTCTTGAGAAATCTAGTTCATCAGTCGTTCGCCAATTAGCACATAATTACACAGAGCACATTCATTAGCAAAGAAGAAATAAGAAAAATTAATCACATTATTGGAAGTGAAAGGAGTATTCATTCTTAAGCACAATGGATTCCAATAATTTGGTTTAGAGGTAAAAAAATTTCGCAAATAGTACTCAAAAGTTTTCAGGGCTATCATCCAACTGCTTTTCATCTTCTATATCTACCTCCAAGATTTCCTGAAATAATCAATGTATCGAGGTTACATCAATCTCTAGCAGATCATATTCTGTAAAGAATTTGCAAGTATATATGGAAAATGGTACATGGTTTAGGCCGAACACAGTTTTTAACCGGTGGAAAATTAACTGAAAGGGATAGAATGACTGACAGGGATCCTCTGCTTCAAGTAATTGCCAAGCCTGGCCAACACAGTTGAACGTTTATGCCAAAATTTGCCCCCAAGTCTGATCTTCACATAGGGTCCATCCAGATCAGCAAGTTCTGCTTTTCCTAAATCAAATTAAATATTTTCATATTATTTATCAAGTTTCCATTTAAACTGAAATGTTGAATTATTAGTTCTACCTTGAGAAATCACCTGTTATGCCCACTGAAGTATCAAAGAGTTGTGCTAACTGCAAAGCAAAATATATTCTAGGACAATTGTAAAGCATTTCCAAGTGAATATCTACACAAATGCAGCAAAGGAAAGACTTGCCTCAACTCGAGCATCGTCTAAGACCTGCTTAATGTTATCCTCTGTCAAATCGAGAGGCGAAATCGAGGCAGAAATTGCTCGGTGGTGCTGAGTGGCGGGAACTGCCGGAAATGATCTCCACCTGTGATATGTCGGTGGCACTGGCGTCATTCTTAACTTTGTTGCTGCATTTTTTTGCTTCAGAGCCAAAAAGTTTGGTAGGGAATTGCAGGTAGGACTGTAAAGTGCTGGTATTGGTAGGTGGTGGTGGTGGTGGTGGTGCTTAGGAGAGTGGAGAAGCTTCAATGGCATATTTTCTTTCCTTTCTGCGAAGTACCGGTGAAGAACTGTTTTTGTTATCCTCTTCTCAAGGGAATGTGTGGTGTCCTGGCAGTATCAAGGGAACTTAAAAGTACACAAGTAGGCTTTAGAATAAACAATTTCTTCATTTATTGAAGTTAGAATTACCTATTTGAAAGTATTTTTTGACTACTTGCCAAAATGAGTAATTTTTTTTTTTTATAAGAAAAAAGAAATTTAAGAAGCCTATCAATCGGACTAGTTTACAGTTATCTAAGTAGTAATTGAGTTTTTATAGCTTGAAGAGCCTCATGATTTTAACCCAGACGTGTTCAATTGTACAACTAATTTGAGTGAATATGTAAATGTTATTTTACACATGCATTCTTAGAAATAGATTATAGTGACTTTTGATGATGAATCTACCGTTAATCTAGCATCCATCATCGACACAATTCCCGGTCCACAGGTGATTTCAAGAACTGGTCATGTCCTAACATATTTAAAAATAAAAGATTGATTTGGAAATAAGTTAATACGATATCAAAGACACGCCCTTGTGTTTTCAAAAATCACATAAACTTCTCCAGCATTTTTATCTGAACGGATTTCCCCGTTTCACACAAAAACAATAACAAAATTGTATTTCTTATTTTACCCTTCTATATATGTATTACCTTTAAAATTATTATTAAAACATATTAAAACCTTATTTCTTTCTCCTTTTCTAATTTCTTAAAAGAAATGTTACAAATTAATCAAATTGCTTCACTTGCAATATATATGGATGAAGAGACGGCATGACTCATGAGAAGTATATAAAATCCATAGTTCTTTTGAGTCCTTGAATTATTCTTTCTCTTCTTGGTAATAACCTCTGTGCTCTGTTCAAATACAATATTGTGGAATAAACTCTTTGGCAAGAGCCATTTTATTCAACATTTACACTACCAAATGGAACATTCGTCAGTTCATACTTTTAGCACTCAATTTTTTAACTTCATGCTCTCTGTGGACAATGACCATAAAATGAAGTCCAGACGTAACAAAAATATTAGCTGGCTTTGGACTCGACATCTTGCAAGCCACAAACCATGTTAGCAGGGACAGCTACATCGATCATCTTTGGATACGACAAGTTCAAATCTGTTAAGAAAACCAAAAACTTTGTAAGAACATATTATGGTGGAGGTGGCATGACGAACAATTTCCGCCCTTCAGGAATTAAACGGTTATCACTACTTACTTGACATGATATTTTTAAACGTTTCCTGCAAAAGACGTTTCATGAGAAATTAGTTAAGACATATTTACAAATATAAAGTTGCTTTTTAGCAGAAAAATGGAATTGATATTATCAGAACTAATTTCCTGTATCTCTATCACCTCATCTTTTGTCAGACGGGGATTATACAGCATCTCCTCTCCCACAGTACTAACCTGAAAAGAAATCGATGGGCATAAGCAACGAGAACTAGTTTAATCGCGTAAATATGCATTTATAAAAACTGTAAAATTTAGAGTACTTACAGAGAATCCCTTGTAATCATGAGCAGGATACACCAATGTGTCTTTAGGCAAAGTAAAGATCTGTTTTCGGAAAATAATTTGAGAGGGTCACTTAGCAGGGAAAAATTTGGGTAGTGTTGAAACTCCAAAATTTTCTTAATTGCATTCAATTTATAGTAGATAATTAATTAGTTTCCTTGCCTGTGAATGAACAGACTTGTATAACTGCTCAGAACTTCCACCCTGTAATAAAATTCAGAGTTAAATATAGCTAATTAGTAACTACTCTGTGAAACATAAAATGCAAGACTAGGATTAAGTCGAGGAAAGAAAACTTCCGGACGTGATTAAAGTAATTTTTGCAACTTCAATTTTTGACAAAGGAAGTTCCTATATATCAACTCATTTGGGTTGAACGAAAATTCACAGAGAAAGGTACATCTGACATGAGCGAGACACTAACTAGTGATTGCTTTGCAATTTGTTGCTTTATAAACCTACTTTTGAACCATTTCGGCAACAGTTGCATCAATCCAGTTAGACGAGTTAAGGTTTAAAAATAATATGAATTATCAGTGTCCACTAATTTACTATTTTCCTTGTCTTTCTGATCACTTATTTTTCCTTGTCTTTCTGATTACTTAACTCATATGTTTCTAATACCCAAGAACTGACATATTCTAGTCAGGACCAAGTTGCTACGTTTATGCCCATGCCAATTTGCCTCAGAAAATAAATTATTGTACTAATATAAGCTGATTTTTTAATACAAACTTTCTGAGGTTCCACAAAGCAGTTAAGAAAGAATTGCCAATGTATACAGAATAATCTCATATGTCTCCTGATTGTGCCCTCCTTTCACTCTGATTATCACACTTTTGAATAAAAGAAAATTGCTAAGGATCGAGAGAGAAGGTGAAAAAAGGAGGTTAGATGCAAAATTACTTGAGTTTAGGGTTAGAAAAGTAACGAAAAGGACATTCGTAACATAATGCCTCTCATTAAGGAATTATACCTGAAAATCTGTTCTGCCACATCCACGTATCATCAAAGCATCACCAGTGAAAGCTATTCTTGGTTGAGGCTGATTATGTCCATCTCCAGTGACATAGGTAACACAACCTAGGGTGTGACCAGGGGTAGAACGAACCTGTGATGGTTAAAACCCAAAAGATAAGGAAATGAATGACAGCATGCATGCATATGCAGAGCTATATATAAATAAAACTGCGTAGAAATAGATTGATGTACGTTTCATTTTAGCTAGATCGTTTACCCTGAGTCAATATCATTCTCGTAATTTTCAGTTGTTTTTTTGCAAGGGCGTCAGCAAACAACACAACACAATACAATCAAAGAAGATCCTTAAAATAGGTCTATTGACATAAAGTTGACACTGAATCCATGGTTTTCAAGGTCACCCAGACAATTTATGGATGAGCCTCATCTATGGAAGCATCTAGTTGGCTTTGTTTTCATCTTGCTTGCAAAAGTGAAGAAAGAGAAAATGACAAAGCAGGAGTTTATTCATTGAAGTGGTATAAGATACCATATATTCCAGTCAAAATTGGCATCATGGCCATAAAGACAATATGTAGGGTGGTTAGAGGGTAATTCCTTGACTTTGTGGGAAGGCTTCGATGTCCCCCCAATATGGTGAGGTGTGGCCAAGTGATGTGGAACGAGCAGACAATTGCATGTTGCCCACATGTAGGGACAATTGTAGAACATTTACCAGAATGTTCTACACAAAAATGTTGACAATCATCCACTGATTTTAATTGATATTGAGATACATTCATTCTTAAACTTTGATCCTCATAGAAATAGTAACATTAATATAAGGCCCAATTAAAACGCATATGTGGTATTAGTTTGTGAAATACGCGTTCTCTACATCGTTTATTTGGACTATAAACCGAATCCATGTGGGAATGTTCATATATACATTCAGAAGCTTGTATACCTCTAGGAAGAGATCACCGAAACATATTTTATCACCAGGTTCAACGAAAAGATCAGCTTTTGCATTACTTGCTTTGGAAATGATAGATTTTACTCCAGGTGCCTTACTCTGCAGGACACAGTCATGTTAAATAAGAAAGAGTTAGAATGCTGGTGGAGAAAGTGAAACTATTAAGCGGAAAAAAAAATGCACTACAATAATAGGAACCAGTTCTCAAAAACCTCCTCCCCTCCAAAAGTAAAGAGGAAAAAAACAAAAAATGAAGTAATCTGTTCAGTTTGTTTAAAGTACATAGGATGTTAAGACATACCTTAATCAAACCAGTTCCAGTGACATGATCTGCATGTACATGAGTATTTATTGCGTATAGAAGCTTCAAACCCAATTCTTTCACAAGAGAAAGATCCCTATCCACTGTCTTGTCAACAGGATCAACCAACTGTATGCAGAATAAACAGCCTCAGTATAATCTCAAGTCAAGAGCTAAAGAAAATATTAAGCAGATGATTGAAAGGAGTATCAAACCAGATTAGCTCTTGTAGACTTTTTATATACAAGCACTATGCGAAAAGTAAATTAACTGTAACCAGAAAAGGGCATTCATTCACATTTGATATTTCAACTACCTAAGATTTTCTTTCTCGTTTTTGGAGGTTGTTATTTTTTAGATTAGAATCTACGAGATATCGTCCAGATTTTTCTGCACAGAACCCCTCTTCTGCTTTTTCTTCTTCTATAAATGCTTTCTTCTTCTCTTTTTGCCTACCTAAACTTTGATAACTGTATTTTCGATTACATTCTAATGTAATAACTATGAGAAATCAAAAGAACCAAAAATGAGGAAAATTGCATTATTCAATTGTGCTTCATCTGTCACTGTCCAAGTGAAACAAGCTTAAACGAGAAAGAGAAAAAATTCAATCAAAAGTTTTTAAAATTTAGAAACAAATTTGAATGTGATAAAAAGAACAAAACTTTTCAATCACAAGCCAACACATACTAAAATACAATTAAGCTCAATTTTGCAGGACCTTCTTGCTCATACCCAATAAACAAATAGCGAGTACAATCGATTCAATTCCTAAGAAGAAGAATTTTAACAAACAAATTTCGTAATAACATTATAATAAATATAAATTAACAAAGAAACTGACCAGGGCTGGTTTATCAGGATGAGAAGCATCAGCAAGAAGGTAAGTGTAAGTAGAAGATTCCTTCTCAAATAGCTGGCGGAAAAGCAATTTTGACGAAGAACCAGACAATGATCCCATTTGCGATCGTAACTTGGTAATTCTAATTACAGGAGCAGAAACTGAACGGAATTTGGGAGAAAAAGCAGTAGGGAAATGCAAGAATCGGGATTTCAGAAGCATTTCTTAGTTTCGACGATGAATTTAATAGAGTTTGGCGATCATATCAACATCTATTTGTCAACTGGTTTTGGGATTATTTTAAGTGAAAATTATAATTGATTTATGTGGGCAGATTCTGCCCAAGAATATAATCTGATTTATTACCAATTGGTTGCTTTGTTAACGAGGATGATTATCTTGTACGATGTCATTGGTTCATTGGTCATTGACAAGGTGATTGGCAGCTGGTTTTCCACTATTGTCCCCCCATGTTGGACAGAAAGAAAATGAATTTTAGAGAATTAAATTGTCTAGAATTATTTTTTTGAAAATTGTTAATTGTGTTTGATTAGTATAATTTTTCATGTGAAAAATATTAAAAATTTGAATTTTTTTGTATTTGTTTGACTTTATTTTACATAGAAATTGTCCATTAAAGGGATATAATTTGTTTCCATTACTAAAAAAAAAAGTGAAAAATTATTTCTACACCAAAGTGATGAGAAAACAAATTCAATGAAAACCAAGAAAATGAGGTCACGTGGGGGTCGGGGCGAAAACTAATTTGAAGAAAATTTTTATCTATCAAACAATGTAAAAGATAGAAAATGAAAAATAATTTCCAAGTTTCATGAAAAATTGAGGATATCAAACAAGGCCTAAGATAAGAGATAAGCAGAATGGGTCCCACACTGCGTCCGAGGTACTATATTAAGTGAATTGGAGTCCAATGTATTGTCATTTGAATGAATAATCGAGCCACGTGTACATATGGAAGGAGGAGAGGGGGTTTGAAGTGGCGAAATGATAGGACGAGATGATGGATAGGATGCTCGAGATAACAGATGGAATGACTGAAGCGACTGATAAGGTGCCCTAGGGGGCCTTCTCTAGATTGCTTGGAATCCAAAGAACTTGACCAAGCACTTACCCTAATTCTATTAAAATCTCCTCTAAGAATGACTCTTAACATGGGGTCAGTTAACAAGTCGTCTGTTTCAGACTTTCAGCTAATACAACAAAGAATGTAGACTTCTTTTCGATAAATTTTAAAATTCACTAATTTGTCCGTACCAAAAAATTCACCATTTTAGGACAATAATTGAGAAGAAAATTTGTAATCTAATAGTGTTGAACATTGCTAGTGGATTGATTTTCTTGGTGAATAAAGCATTTTGGGCACTCTTCTTTACAAGTTAGTTTTAAGGACGAGTTATATTCGAAGTGATTGTTATAATTGGTATCGCAACAAACACCTTACTTTGGGGACCCTCGTTGCAGATAATGCGACCCAAGATGTTACTCCTAGTAGAAAACTTGCAAATAATTTCGCAATCTCAATCTCAGTCATTAAATTGTAACATTATTTATTATAACCAAATCAGAATAGTTAATCATCAAGATTCAGCACATACACCAAGATTCAAAAAGTGCACAATGTATACTGTGGTTTGTGATATTGATCATGACTATACATTAATTTACTTTTCCTTTTATATATATGTACACAAATGATCTGTGCACCCAAAGTTTGACGGTATAATGATCATCAATCAATGCTTCTTCTTTCCAGCAAGAATTGGTTGAATTTGCAATCTCCTGCTGAAAGCCTCATTGAAAAGGAAACGCGTCTGAAAAGCAGAAATTATAGGGAGCCATGCCAGAATCGCTATGGGTGCGAAAAGAACTACGCCCATCCCATAATCATAAGCTCGAGCAAAAACCCGAGCAAATTGCCACAATCCCATTCCCTCAATCTTAGGCCTCAGAGTTTGTGCAACCTGAACGACAAATCAATGTAAATACTAACAAAGGTAGAAAAAGAGTCGGGTAAGAAATCCTCCAAATAGTATACACACATGGGCCGACCAATCTCTCCCATCCTCGTCCAAAATATAATACGAGAAAACTGAAGAAATGTAACAGCTTAAACTTTAAGGATATACGGAAGTCTTTCTGAACTTACCAATATTAAGCCCCAACCAGTAGGCAGAAAGGCCAGACAACAAACAACCAAATCTCGCACAGATAGATCGCATATGAATGATAGAGCCACTATTGTTGCCATGACTCCAAGGAAAAGAAGGGCTTTAAATAGCCTGAACGCGAGGTGATAACTAGCACTGAGATATTGCCTCCCTACGTTCACAACCTGATAACAAGTTCATACAGTTCACTTATGTGAAGAGAAACTCAATGATGTTGAACAATGAAGTATTATGCTACTACTATACATGGCTACACAAATAAAAAAATCCACATTATGAAGTTTACCTTGACTAGGAGGAAAATCAGTACGATGACAACCCACGAGAGCACATAAACGACAAAGTTTTTGTTCTGACCAGATATATCTAGATGATAGACCAAACCATATTGGTAAAGGAAAAATCTCAGTGAAAGAAGTAACTCTATTAACCGAGAAGTAAGCCCAGAGTGAAGAAGATGGGCTTGCTCATCATTCCACCAAGACTCCCAACTTTTATCTTGTTGGATTCCTATCCCACCCTGCTGCTTGATCCATTTGTTCCAATCTTTCCAGTCATCGACTATCTTGCCCCAGTTGAATCCCGAAGGATTAAACAAAAATGGTGCAAACAGCCAAGTCAACGACATGAACCAAATAGCATATGTTATCAACACATATGCCATGTTACTCTGGTAGGACCGTCTAAACAAATTATAAACAATTAGTAGTAGTAGTAGCTCAAATCCTTTCACAAAATGACTTCGCGAATACAATCTGTAGTTTTCAGTAAAACTTGCATGAAAGACCACCACCTTACGTCCAGTGGGTCTATACTTGGCACCCCCGTGAAGAATTGTTCGACCATAATAATGAGATTTTGTTCCATAAGAAAAAGTAAAGAAAACGGAAGCAAGCTGAAGTTGCATGAGAACAAAATCTTTGAGGGCAGTAAGAAATCCTCTCTCCAGTCCAATCTCTATAACCATCGGTAAACCCGTTAAGAGCCCAAGCTGGATAAATGACTGAGAAGCCAATGCTGTTTCTAAAGATTCAATATTTTTCACTCTGGCCTCGAGGAGCAGTGCTCTTTGTAGACCACTAAGTACAAGGTAAAGCTGTCCATAAAGGAATACATATACTCCAATAACTGAAATCTGCAAATCGAAAATACAAATAATCTCACAAAATTAATCAGAATTCAGAAGAACATCAAGCATATCCAAGAAAGCAAGAATTATAACTGAGTCTGTGCATCAAATATTAAGGGGATGACCTTAAATAATGATAATTTATTTCTCTGTCTGAACTTTGAAGTGAAGGTACTCGAGTGTAAAACAATATAATTCCATAATTCTTACCAAGCTGTTAAAATAAAAGCCAATCGTAGTAAAATAACAAGAAAGCATCCGAAAGAAGTCAAATCGACGTCCAAGTCGGTATATATCACGGCTGAGAGTTTGCTCACTGTTGCCATTTGCTACTTTGGCTTCAAACTTCGATATCTGGTTGAGTCCAACATCACGTCCTTTGCCAACTTGCATATACTCGTGATATGTAACATATCCCCGTCGTAGTGTAGTATTGAATCCTAATCACACCAGTTTATCTTGTAACAAAATATTATAACAGATATAAAAAAAGACCAACAGCTTTAATTTATTAATCTTTACCTGCAAAGACATCCTCGCTCAAGTTAATTGTCTTTGATGCCTTGCTAATTCCACCTCGTGTTAAGTGAAATATTCTATCAAATAGATCTGGATGCCCATAATGGAATCTAACCCTGTAATAAGTCAAAATAAGTAATCATAGTTACATATTTTAATATCAGCTGAACAATATAGATAATTCCATCAGGTACTTCAATGCTGCAATGATTAAAACCTGAGTAGTCATATCCATATTTAACTTAAACAATGATAGTGGAAGAAAAGAGACCGTTGAGTTGGAGATAAAGGAACTTTTGACTTGAACTTTGACAGTTAAAAGATTCGTGTGCCTCAATTCTTTTATTTTTTAATTCCTTTATAAGATTTTTGACATCAAATTAACGCATTAATTACCTGAGAGGATTTGCCAGAAGTCTTTGACCAATGGTGACAAAGCTGGTTTCCTGATAGGACATGAACCATGCCAAAGAAGAAACACTGCAGTAGAATACAAGCTATAGTCAAAAACAACATTTTTCATTATGTTCTACGTACGTGATTCTATTTCCCTTATCATATATTTATAGGATTTTTATGCTTCATAACCTAACTATATTCAAGAATTCTAACAAATGTTATTCCAAATGTTATAAATGTCCTTATCAAGATTAAATGGCAACAAATATTAACGCACTTCCCCAATAAGTATTAGAGAAATGAAAATAAAATTTATAGTTGAATATATTTCCGAGATAGCATTTTGAACATCTTGATTAAATATTTGTTATGATCTTAAACATTGAACAGTACTAAGACCATATACTGAGGTACGAGGAGAGAACAAAAACTAGATTTTATATAAAAATTTCTGGTTGATAGAATAACAATTCATCTAAGCATCAAGTAACTAAAACTGAATATACACCTATTTAAAATGTATCCAAGAGATAAGGAGTCTCCCAAACACCTTAACTGGGAGCCAGTAGTACTGCAAGTTTCTTTAAAATTTTGCATTATTCTGGGAGAATAATACCTATCAACCTTCAACTATTAGCATAAACACTTATTATTGTTTGAGAAAATGAAAATCTTTAGGAATTTTCTTTCAATTTGTATCCCAAGTATTTGACGAGGCAACTACTATGTAAAGAAGCCTAGACTAACCTTCCTGTGAATATGTGCTCTCTCATGCCAATTATTGTAGGAGGCCTCCTTCCTTGAACCCGTAGAAATTCTTGTAAGAGATTTCTCATCTTGAGAGCTTCCTCGAGATAATTATCCTGTCATAACAATGTCATTATGACAAAGTTCATAGTATATTAATCATTTGAAACTTAGTGTTGGGCATACTTGGTTCATATCAATTGCCTGGAGAGCTTCACCACGTGTGAAAATTATTGCATGGTTTTGATTCTCTGGTTTTCCTTCCCCAATATTTGGAGGTCCAGGGAGCTTTATGCGATATACCTCCTACAAAGCTGAGTATTTAACAAGGAGAAATTGAAAAACCAAATAAACATTCAACAAATATACCTACCTTGCCCAAACACTTCTATACTTCAATAGGAATTCCATTTGGACCAAATACAACTTCTCATATACATGCACAGTACTCTCAAATCACACTCTTGGCTTCCCATTTACAAACACATACAACATTTTCACCAACCTATGTTGTGTAGTCAACACCAAAATTACCTTACATTCTGTACACGAACACCTATCCACCTAAAGAAACTAGGATGAAATCTATTTAACAGAAATTTTGCCAATTTTTAGAAGTTATATGGAAAGTCTCTCTCTATTTGAAGCAAGTATTAGCTAATGCCAAATAATAAGCCATATCAAAAGTCCACGATGGTATTATCATCTACTTTTCGAAGCTAAAGCTAAAATTTTTAAGCAATCTTCCACAGCATAAGTTATATTTCCCCGTATAACCATTAAGCCCTCGTTTGCCTTTTGTTTATAATCGGTAATATCACTTTTTATCAACATATTTGTGGGACCCACAAGTATTACATACTTATTCACCACTCATTTCTATCTATTTATAATTTAAACCGATTATAAACAACTCCTAAACATGCTATCTCCTCAAACAAAGATCTTATCTTGACCCGTGATTGTTTTAATCATACCATCCATGCCATCCCAAAACTGTTGTTTTGTTGCCTTATCTAATCCTATTTCTGCAGAACACCCACTAATAACACTAACATGCTCTCCTCCTATTGATAATCTAACTACTATAATCCTGTTCGTGTCCGTTTAACTCCTACAACCGATTATTCCTCCAAAATATGAAACTTTCCATGAAATTTGGTCTCAATTACATGATAGTATTTTCTTTCATCCTAATGGTTCTAATGGAGTTATAAGCAATGAAAATATCTTATTACCTGGTCAAAACCATTGACGGCTTTGACTAATATTGATGAATAAACTTTTTGAGTCTTATCTGCCATGATCTCTTCTTTCTCCTCGACATAAGCAAGACGCAAAGATGGATATCTGTAAGCAGTTGATGTTTAGATGAATTCATACTCCAAGGAAACCGTGAGCCGGAAATTTTCACGATATATCTCTTGACTAGAGATAAGTACCTTATCATCAATTCAAGTATGTCTTGAGCCTGTGCGTCTCCAGAAGCTTTTTGTGATCCATAAATTTGGCAAGAAACAACATGTGTGAATTTCATATCTACCATGGCATCAAGCTGCGCTGATAATGTACCATTTTCTCTATCAATGGATTCATAACCTTGAAGAATATCTGGTAAGCAGATCAGACACAGTGAATAAGTCTCAAGCTGGCTCTTGAAGTATTTGTAGTACAATTACTGAACTGGAAAAATTAAAAATAATTATTTAATTCAACAAACCATCATCCTCGGCCATGTCAAGAAAAGCTTGCAATTTTAGGGCTTTTCTGCAGTACATCATTCCTCTCACTGTTGTAACATAAGAAAATAATGTCGGTATAAACTTTTATTTAAAAGTAAAATGTTCAAGATAAAAAATAAATTAATAAATCCGTATTGTCCCTAACAACTTAAACTATTAGAAGAGGTAGTCCCTCAATTTGGTATTAGAACACAAAAATATCTAGAATTCGAATTGCCACTCAACTATGAAATTTCATGCATCAGGCTTTTTTATAGAAAGTGCCACACATGAGGAGCGTCTTGAAAATACAATATACGTTAATAAATTACTCCAATCTAACAGTTTCATCTTTTGGATGAGGTGGTCATTCAATACAAAATCAATTACAGGAAATTTTTAATCTTTATAACTTACCTGTCCTACTTAAAGTTTGCCCTCGAAAAGAAGCCCAGTCTCTTTGTTTGTCCTCATTGATTTTATTATTTTCATTTAGTTCTTCACATCGCATAGGTTCCAGAAAATTTCTCCATTCATCTGAGAGCACATAGTGAAATATTCAGTTAAAAGAGAAGTGTCAGACAACATTATATGCAAGAAAGATATGTTCCGCCCTTAATACTAAAGCAGATCCATATATAGTAACCTGGATGTATCTTTTGCATATAAAAGCTAATAGGAACCGCTTCCTTGCTTGTGTGAAGCTCCTTTTTTGAAAACTTGACTTCTTCCATAAAGTGCGGAGTCAAAATGCTGCAATAGAAAGAAGATCAACAGTGTGAGGACAATCCATGTTCGTGGATTATCTGAATCCAGACTAAGGTCCATGATTATAAAATTCAAAGCTCAAACAGAATTATGGGAGTTATCATCCATGCAATTGGTAGCTACAATGTCAATATAAATCAGAGAAGAAAATTAGTTGAATAATTATCTGATTGAAGATCACTTTGAGATATTAGCAAATGAATTGATATCTTAACAAAGAACATAATTTGATACTGACTAGATTGATATTCTTCTTTATTTATAATTTGTCACGAAGAAAGTTAAAATGGATGGGACAGTAGCCAAACATAGATAAATTAAAACAAAAAAGGAACATAAAAATATGAGTGCACCTGAATGACAACATATTGCGCACTTTTGGAGCTTTAGGCATATCCATAAAGAGAGAAGTACAAAAATACGAAATTCGTCTCCGAGCTTCCAAGTTTGAGGGTATGTACATTGCTTTATCTTTGACGGTGAGCAACAAATGAAAGCGGTTAATCTATTTCAAAAAAGGGGTTCATTCATTAGATTCATATTGATGTGAACTTGTGTACATGCCTTTGAAAATGTAAGGTGTATAATCTACCACGTGAAAGAAGATAATGATCTTAACCCAAATTGTGGACCAAAAATTTGTCATTACTGACTTGAATCAAGGTACCTTGTCCATTAAAGGGCCAGAATCCGGCAGAGGAAAATGGATAGAATGCTTTGAAGCAAATAATTCTGGTTCATGCTGACTGAAAAATTCCGTATCTTCCCCCTCTAATTGCTGAGTGTAAAGCAAATCCAAAGTCCTTTTACATTAACAAAGGAGACAGTATCTCAATCACGAACTAGAATGTACAAAAATAGTACTCAATAGACTTGGAAACTATTGCTCAGGAAGTATGCTAACCTGGAACCATTTACCAACAAATCATTTGTTACAAGCTCAAAAATATCTTGAATTGCCTTCACAACTTTATAGTATTGGCTTTCATTCCCCTCAACCTTAATCAAAGAATCACATCACTATGGCATGAGAAGTGGGGAATTGTGGAAACTTAGGTAAGCTTAAAACTCGGCAAGTGATGTTTTACCAGAAGCTCAACCAACTCAGTACATTTAGCATGTAAAGCTGGTAATTCAGTCATACGTAAGTTCTCAACAAGTGATGATCTTCCAATGCTTTCCTCGATCTCATTCAATATACCAAAAATGATACTGAAATACAAGAGAAACCAAAGAAAAGGTAATATGTCAGGAATTGGAAGTGAAATAGAGGAAATTTTTAATGACAACATGAAATTGTTTTTGGGAAATCTTGAATCCTACAGTACCTTCTTTCCAGGTCACCAACCACAAGGATGTCCAACATGCACTTCAGAGATTCATAGCACTCAATGACAACTAAGTACACATAATTGTCCTTTCTAATTCTTTTCAAAAGATTGTGATCTTCTCCCTTAAAATCTCTTGCAATGCTTAGAGCTATTGACAGCTATAAAAAAAAAGAAGAAACCTTGTAAGTCATAGAAGCATAAACTAGCACATTAAAAAATGATTTTGAAAGTGCACAAATACCTTATTTGCTAAGAGGAATACAGGCCAACGGATCTGGCCAGAAAATAACTCTGTTGAGACAGGTATTTTCATCAAATCCATTTCCCTGATTCCAGTAACACAGTTATGTTATATATCATGTTTGGACTAAAAAAAGAAAAATCAGAAAAACATCTGATAAGACATAATTAACCTGTTGCTTATCAGGTCCTCTTCACGGAAGCTGCTAATGATTTGGTTCCATACAAGAACAAACTTCACAGACCCATTCTTCTCATTTCCTGAAGCCTGAAACTCACCTCAATTCAGACAGAAACAATATACTTGTCGTAGTTGTACTATTTCAGACTGAACAAACCTTTAGAAATTTCTGGTGGAAGATCCACTTTTTGATCCCGTCTTTATTATCTTTTATCAGTTTTGGAATGAGGCAGGCATTAAATGCAGCTGGTAAAGTGTCAAATCTACTTCGCAGCATTCCCTGTGTTCGAATCTGTTTGAAACAAGAGGATTAAGAATACTATCATTCTATTTATAAGAAAAAGAAGGTTATAAAAGAAATGGGAGTTGTTTATACTTCACCAAGATGGCGCAGAATCCCATAAACACCACCAAACACAGCACAGTAAACAGAATACCATATTTGTGCATCCATGAAATACACCTAAATACAAGAAAAATGAATATGATCTTAAACACTTGTGATAAAAAGCATCTTGGATGAGTAGTATAAATCAATTATGATAAAAGCATTGATTTCGGTAGGTCTTTAGACTCTTACAAGTATAATGGGAGACCAAATAGCAGCAATGGCTCCAGCATTGTTCTTCACTGGATATAGAAAATTCACATCAGTTGATGTTCACAAGTTAAATTTCTATAAATCGTCTCAACTGTTTAAATTGCATTACGGAAAATAGGGGGTCATTACCTTTTGGAAAAAGCTCATGCCAGTCATAGTTTTTAACCCCAATTCTCATGATCTTCCTTGTAGGGGATATGAGCGGTTTAATCTGCACAATGTAGGACAAGTAAATTTATAAGCCTGCATGATCTTTCCTTCACATCATTACACTCAGAATAGGTCATGTATGAACTCCAAGGCTTAGTAATAGTACCTAATACTCATTTTGTAAATAGTAGAAACATGATTGTTTTCTTTTACAAGTAAAAGTTTTTCAAGGGAGCAAAATCATAAATTATGTTGACAAAAAAAGTTCCTTGCTAAGGTAACACAACAAGACCACAATCTTTACCATGCCAATGGATCAACTCAAACTGTGTATTGGCTAATTTAGTCATCCGCATAAGGATTGACGAACAATGTACTTGATTATACCAGGTTATTGAGAAAACCAAAACAAAGTAAAATTACTCACCTCGAATGTATAGCTAAATGAAAATTTGCTGAGGAATAACAACACCCAGAATAATGAGTACCTAAAAGCAACAAGAATACACACTAATGAACAAGATCGAGTAAAAATAAAGATAGAGCAGAAAACTTTTGAGTGAATAGAGTATAAAAATACTTTAGGATGGATACTTGGCTCTCTTGCATTCCTCTTCCAATGTATAACCTAGGCTATAAAATGTGGAGAAATTCGTTAAACGTCATGAAAGCTTGGATTAATAACTATATATACAAAAGCCGAAGGAATAAATAGATTACAAAATCAAAGTAAATACATTCCATTGCTGGAAGGCTATTAAAAGATAAGTATCATAGAGTACAAACATGACAACAATGATCCAATAGCAAGTATAATACGATAGAAAATAAAAGTGAAAAAAAAAATCTTGACCATGGACAAATCAAAGTATTTTCCTTGTGTCTCGTAATGCAGAACTATAAACCAGATAACTATGTATTCTAAAATATAAAACTGATGATGATCTGGCTATCTTTATTTTTGGATACACCACCTATTTGTTGATCTGAAACAGGACCTGAAGCTGGTGAAAGAATTTTGAAAAAACTCTATTGTATGACAGACACCAATAAATTGCCCAATATTCATATGTAGTGGACTCAAAACTCCAACTGTAGTTTCAATCGAAGCAAATCCAGAAACATCTCAAAATGTTATGAAAAGGACACTGAATTCTTACTTGTGTCCACAGGGTAAAGATTGTACATATTCGAGTGTTGGAGGTCTCAATGTATTTTCCAACCACAGGCACAAGAAAAAGGACCATACTGACTGCATTAGTAGTTAAGTAAAATGCAACTGCAACCATGTACGAAGAATAGCACCACTCTCCAAGCCAGCTACCATTTTGCGTGGAGTAACAAGTGTATTTTCTTCTATATCTAGAGTATAATACAGGAAGAACAATTGTCCATATCATGGCCAGAACCACCTTAACCACATTTTTTATACGTTGAGCAGAGTCCATTGTGTATCTTGCTTTCCATGTGAAGGCAATGTCAAGAATAGCTGCAATATGAGAAATCTTTTCATATTGATTGAATACGTACACTTAAAAGGAGGTTGATAAATAGTAATGCTAATCGAACACTATAACTTCATAGAGAAAGAGGAAGAGAACACACAAATTAAGCTTCCACAGCGAACACTCCATTGTAGATATGGAAATAGTAGTTCGAAACAGGGAAAAAAAAAACCAGCTAAGCAAACAAGAAACTTTACCCTAAAGTATATATTATAAGCATTGGAAACAGTACTAGAATAGATCAATACCTTCCAAAATAATCATAGCAGGCTAACTTGGGAATTAATAAATTAAATTCCACAAATATGACCAAATATTATCCTAAATTTTTTTCCTCGTGAGTCTTGTTGGCTCCGAAACACCTAGGAAAAGATGGAAACATCCAACGAATGCACCTTTGGTTTTTAATAGTGAAGAATTTTATGAATCCATTCAAAGGACTAAGATTGGTTCGGAAAAGTTGAGAAATGTATACAGAATTTTGCGCAATCAATCAAATTTGGAAGACTGAAGAAAGATTTTCTAAGACTGCAATTTCTATGGGACCAAATATTGGACTAGAAGAAACAACATTTACTTAAACTAAGTGGCACCGAGATGAGAATGTGATGATGGATTTTCTAAAATGAAGAATGAGCACATGCCGGAGTTAATTAAGGTAGCACATCCATGTAGCTAAGCCCAAATAAATTGAGAATAAAAATTTATTAAAATGTTATGTCTTTTATTTGGGTTAATATATTGAAGTTAAAGAATGCAATCATCATTCTAGGAATCTGTTGAATCACACTGACTCCAGTTCTTCTCATTCCCTTTAAAACACCCTTCCCTCCCAGGGCCCCACCGCACACCAGAATAAGTAGCTAAAAAACTTGTCAATTGACTTCCCTAAATTAGTATACTAAAGATTTTACTTCATTTGAGGAAATATCGAATGGAATGAATTGCCTCTACCATGTACTGTACCTTGAATTAGTTTGAGAACCGCTGATGTAATGAAGATGCTCATGACATCCTCGAGTATTGTTGAATCAAATATTTGTAATGGAGATTCTAAATCATGAGATGCCATAATTATCAATGCCTAAGAGAAACCAAGAGAAAAGAATCAGTTATCGAGATATCCTTTATAAGGTATAAACAGTAGATTCTTGAAAATCACCTGAAGGGATAAAATAAGAAAGCTCCACATTCTATCAAAGCTTCTGAAAATCTGCCAAAATGAACGTATCTCTACAAAATTTGTCTTTCCTAGCCATTTTGGCTTCCGCGTTTCATCCAGTGGGGCCTGAAATGTATCGATGTAAAGGTGAGTGAAGGTTTCATAATATTAGTCCATGCTGGTTCTTATGTTGGTACTGGCTGATTATCTGCTCGATAAACAGAGACAAAGAAAAAGAATGTAACTCAAAATTATGAAAACCACTTTCTGAAACACTTTTTTTCTAGAACAAGATCACTAAAATGTGAAAATAGTTTATAACTTATTTTCACCCATGGAACATGAAAAAGTCACAAATGCAAATTTGATTACAACAAACTATCAGGAGATAATTCGCATATAGGGGCACCTAATGGAAGGAGTCAACATGGCATCTGTCTTGCAATAATAATGTGCATGTGTAGTTCGAAAAGTATGGCTTACTCCCATTTCTTCATCTTCTTTTATATTGCTCTTCTTTCCTTCACTTGTCCTGAGTGGTATCCAGGATTTCTTCTTTTTACCATCGTTTAACGGCTGTACACAAAAGAAATCATGGTCTAAACGCATGGGCCAGCCTATTTCAAAGCAATTTGGAGACCTGAAATTTTGCCAACAAGCACATGGAAACAACTGTCACTGGTGAAAAATCAGCAAAACTACATATTCAAGTTAACCTAAGAATATAGTTTGAGTGTTTTTACCAGAAAAACTCATTTAAGTCATCGTAGTTCCTCCATGTTGAATGATCAGTTGTTCCATTTCTGTTTTTCATAGCTTCCTTCAGTGATTGGTGAAAAAAATTAGAGACCATGTTAAAAACGACATAGGAAAATGCACTTGTTGTTTCCCAGTACCTGACTTATAACCTCATATATTGGAGAAACTACAAGATTAAGGAATGCCTCAGTTCCTCCACCATATGCTGGCATGAATCTTTCTCCAGTAATCATGCTTACAGCCCCAGTCAATACATTATGCATTTCATATGCCATCTGAAGGAGAATGCAAATGGGAAATAGAAGTAAAAAAAGCACCACTAAATTAACAGTAATATTAAATGCATGAGCTCTAAACCTAAACCCGTTGAATTAAATTAAAATCAGAGAATTTATATTAACAGATAACCTAATATTCAAATAGTCTTTAACCATTATGTGAACCAAAAAGAACAAACTGCAGATTTCATCTAGTTGAGAACGAAGGATAAAGCATATTGACTGTGTGGTAAAAGTTCCCTAACTAGTACTACCTTCTAGTTCTACTTTTTAAAATTAGTTAGAAAATGAAATTCGTCAATCCCCATAAGCCTGAACTCTTAGAGGATGGCATCGATTATTGTACATCTAAACATATCCTGTTTAGTCTTTATTTTCCATCTCACTAGCAAGACGAAAGGAGTTTTAACCAAACTATAACTGCAGAATGTGACTCTACCTTTACCAACAAGTCTATGACAATATGAGAAGCAAACAAGAAAAAGTACATAAGAAGGAAGAAAGATGTATTCGTTCTATTAACAAATTTTAGCAACCAAACTTTGAAAATAATTTATTCACAGGTTTTATGGAAAATCTAATATGTCTGTTTCAGAGGCCAGCCACTGAATCTGTATCCCTATAAATTTGGCAAGCTATGTCTACTCCTCTGAATATGGTGGAGTGTGGGGGATGAGAATCTGAACAAAGATGACATCATCCTAAAATATTAAAAGACTAGTAAACCTTAATGCTTCATGCATTATGAAGTCTTGAAATTCCGAAGTTTGATCTAGAAAACACTAGTGATCAAACTACATATTAGAAACAATGTTCTCAAAATCGAGTACTGGAAAATAGAAAATATATCAGTGAAGAAACTGATAGCAACAAAATCTCAACTTACGTGGTGAAATATGTAACAGAGGCACTCTGGCATAAACCTTAAGTTTGCAGCTTCACCCCATATGAGAAGATAAAGTGCTATGTACAGAAGTTTATATTGTTGTGCTTCCTGTTTTATAAATGGTAACCTGCAAAAGAAAATAAAGTACAATTTGGTGTTACTGAAAATGAAACAGTAAATGAAGTTGGATGAAGAAGAAAATGAAGAATATAGTTTCATGAACAGTTCCATGTAGCAAAAGACATTTATCAGTTCAAAGAATCTTACTCAATGTTGCTTTTTTTGCCCAGAAATTTGCACCAATCCTTATAATTTTTGAAGAACTTTTTCAATAGTCCATCCACAACTCCATCCCCTATCTAATATCCAAAAGCATAGGGAATTCTCATGGAGAAAAAGGACAAAAGGAATATATGAACTGAAATTATGTTACAGTACTTGGCACACCTTTAACGGTGATGCTTCCTTGTGAGTTTGTCGAATATGGGTATTAGCAAGGAGAAGGATTAAATGCTCCCTCTGGTTGGCTACATTTCCTTTCTGACAAGAGACAAACAGTGCCAGCATAAATAGTAGAACACAGATATACTTTTCACTGGAAGATACAAAAATTGGAAAGTGAGAAATCAATGATACAGAAACTCATTAACCAATTCTCTATCATATTTTAAGCTGTTTTGCTTGAATAAAGTAATATAGAGCACGCATAAGCAAAATTAAATAAACAAATTACAAGTCAGAAGAAAGAAAAACCGGGAAAAGCAGGTATACCTGAAATCCGAAGCAAAACTGAAGCCAATCAAACAGATCTATGTAAGCTGCTCGTCGTTTCAAATCTTCCACAAAGGGTAAACCACGAACACTGCGAACAGCAGCCACTGAAGCTTTGATCTGTAGAAGTCTATATTTTATCAAAGGTCATTTCATATATCACAGTGTAATCACGCTGCAATTTAACTTGCTGATTTACTCAAGAAAATGGATTGCCTATAGAACTGTCTGAATAAACAACATTCGGCTGTTAAAGCAGTGAGATCCTTAATGACATGTAGAAATTTATGCTTTGCAAGAATAGCCATGTTAAAAGAATGTGAGTAGTTAATTAAAGAACATCAGACCTCAGGAAGTTGCATTATTGCCTGATGGACACCTCCTCTATCAAGAGGAAGGATGTTATATGGCACAAAATATTCAGACTTTGCACTAATACTGTCAGTCTCTGCAAGAGCCTGTCAGAAGCAAAAAATTGAAACAAAATATCTGATATAAGAGTGATTTTCTAGATAGTTATGAGTTTTATGGTCAATTTTTCCCAGGAGATTTTTTTAAGTCTACCAAAATATGAGAATGCTAGAATAAGGGGAAAAATGAAAAGGAGCACAACGAAAACCTGGGAACCCGCTGCGGTGGTAACTGTAGTTAATACTTCGTCTAAAACTTGTGCAATGGCATGTGCTTTGTTCAACTTATCTCTGTGAAAACATTCATATTTATTTCATCAGAAAAAAAAAATTGTTTTGTACAGTTCATTCGAGCAAATGAACATCAGCATATCCTAGCAAAGTAGAACAAGTCACCTATTTTCCAAAGTACATTCTCCACCATGTTCAATGATGTAGTATTTGTACTCACGATATACACGTCTTAGTTCACGCAAATCACTCTTTTCCTTTCTTTTGTTAATTGTAACTTCTTCATCCTGCAGAAAAAAAAAAGTGTTTAAACTGGAAATTAGTAACATATGCTACAAATTAAAAGTCTCTTTGAAAAAAGGGAAAAGATCTTGGAGACATCTTGTTTTCCGCATTACTGTTCTGCATTACTGTTCTCAGTTTGGACTTAATTGATAGGCATAAAGAAATAAACTTAAATGAACAGGCCATAAATCTTTAGTGATAACAGAAATAAGAAGTGAATAGGCCTTTCCATTTTGCAGAGCCTAAAAATGCTCCTTAGTTACATGATCAGAAACGATTCTGCTCTGTCTTCAGAGGGGAGGTGAAAATGGCAACTACTTAAAGATACAATCCAATGTAAAGCTACTTCAATTATGACAACACAGTGTGGCAATGCTTTATTAAGAAATTTGATAAAAACTTCAACTGTGCATCATAATGCTGTGCTTTTACCGTTATCATGATCGTAAGTGGTTATAAGATGTGAATTTTAAAGCGAGGATGAATTAAAGAAATATCTCAACACAACAACAACTGAGGCTTGAAGTTTAAAATTACCTGTTCAAGCCGCTGGAGAAGAGCAGTTTTGAATTGTCGCACCCCCCGACCACTTGAATTTCTGTCCAAGTTATGTGCTACTTCAAAAGCATGAAAACGACCTGGCCAGATAACTTGATCAATTCTCCTTTTCACAAAGGTTCTCAAATATTGAGAAAAAAGTGGCTAATCTTTAATTAATTTCCTACTCTAAACTTATCAAGAACTCCTATTTCCAAAATTTTCCTTGAGAAATTTAATCAACTTGGAAAAACATGGATCGACTTTCATTTCTTCGGATGCACAAGTGATAACTAAATCCTTCCCAAACTAAGATTTTACATGAACCTTGCAGGATCCTCTGATATCAAAAAGATTTGCAGAACAATACAGAAACTGATAATTTATAGTTCAATCCATCAAATTCTGAGACATTTATAACAATTTGAACCAACAGTGAGTACAATAGCACTGCCACTTAGTAGCAATTTTCAAAATACACCAAAATCATTATATAAAAAGCTGAAATAAACAAATTTAGAAGAAATAGACGCATAAAAAACGAATCAAGTCAGTGCTACACAAATGATTAAACCCCAATACATCAAAATCTAGTTAATACATGCTATAACTCAACACGTAAAAAGCTTCAATCTTTAACTAACTATACGAAGACTTACAAAGATAAGCCACACGAGGCTCTTCACTTTCAATCTGATTCGCCACTCGAAGATATTTTTGAATATGAGAAACCAAAGTAACAGGCAACTTCTCACTATCAAAGGGTTCAGGCACATATTCTCTCCCATAAGTGAGTGATCTTGTAAATGGCCTTGTATCACTTGAAATATACGTTCTTCCATAGCTTGTACTAGCAATGTCATTTGTGGGTTCTGCAAGAACAATCTCCGCCATTGCTTGGAGAGGCAATAGCTTAGTGGTAAAGAAGAGTAGTGACAATGCATGGAAATGGAGTATTTACAGAAAGGGATCTTAGGTGTATATGCATGATCTTGTTGCTAATTTTCAATGAGTTTTTTTTTTTTTTTGCTTTTCGTTGATTGCTTTTTGTTTATGGGATGTAATCTTTTTCGCTTTTGCTTTTGATATGAGGAAAGAATTGGTGAATTTGTGACATAGTGAAGGAAAATGAAAAGGGATTTGCATGAATGAATGAACTTCTTTTGATAAGAGTGATTGGAATAGGCGGGTTCTTTATTAGTGTCAAAAAACTTGCTAAGGAAAGATCCAAAATGGGACCAAAGTCGTTCACTACATTAAGGCATTGACTTTATTTCTTCCTACTTTAAAATTACTAATAATTCAATGAATTAATTTTTTTTTTTCTTGTTTTTTATCCTTCAATTATAAGTTATAACACCTTTTGTTCCATGAGATTGAACAATTAGCAAAGTTTTTTCTTTTTTTACTGAAAGCACCAAAAAAGAACTTTTATTATAATTTATTGCTTTATACATTCGACGAAATAAAATAAGGAGTACGGTCGATCTAGTTACAAGCAAATTGAAGACAAGTAAGAAAAAAGCAAGTGAATGTATGATACAAAATAACAAGAACCACACCATACTTCACAAAGCAAAACTACAAAGTCAAAAATTAATAATTCATTTTAAACGAACAAGTGAGTACGTTTTATACATTGAATGAGTTGAAGTGCATCGCTTTCCACCATGTAATGTTGAAATCCCGTCTCCTTCGCAAACACTATTCCTTCCCCAAAGTTCTAATACTTCGAGATGGAGAGTGAAAGTCGACTATCCTTCTTGAACATTTTGCTGTTACGTGTGCAAGAAGAAAATATATTGTATTTTATTCTAGTAAAAATAAACTTCATCCCTTCGTTATAGCCATAGACTACATAAGATACCATACAAAAATAATTATTCTAATAAGGATCCCAAATTTTACACACTGGCAGTGGTAATTTATCAGAAAGCTACTTTTAATTGCCTACTGTAAAGAAGAAATCTGCTTTAAATATGTTCATTGTGGTCTGTGTCTTCCAATAATTCAAGATTTGTTTGGATTTACTTTATTTCAGTTAATTAATAAGTCGTTTCAGTAGAAAATCTTAAATTTTTAATATAATTATCATAGTAAATAAAAAAGTTTCAAATTCAACGTTTCACCACCACCTTTTAAAAAGAACCCCGCAAAACAACATTAAATACAACTTTAAGTTAAAGATAGACAGTACATATGTTTGGGATTGTTGACTAAATTGATTGTACGAGAGCATTTAGCAAAATTTTAACGTGCATTTCTACCTTGTTCGGCCATCTCAAATCCATAGTACCACACATACCTCGAGTAGAAGTAGGTTTAAAGTGATTAAGTCGAACTTTGAGGTGACCTAATACACTTCATAATTTTTTATCATGTCAAACTAAACTATCGTGTAGAAAAGAGCGGCACTTTATAGGGAGCAGATCATCCACATAGCAGATTGTGACAAGTCTTCGAAGTGTCAATTAGTTACTTTGAACATGACAAATTCTATCGAGATTTCATATAAATTCAATATGATACAACTTATGAGTACCCAAAACCTGCCAAAAGTAGATTAAGACCATAATTTTCCTAAACATCAGAAAAAGCTACTTATAATTACTTTTTACCTTAATAATCACCTTTTTCTCAAGGAAAAGAACAGCACGCCACGCCTTCATGTGTGTGTTACGAGAGAGTGCGTGTGGGACATCAACTTTATTAGAAAAAGTTCGTGCATCGTAAATTATTGACATCCTAATACCATAAAGAGTAGAGATATACTTACTGGTATGTAGACCCTTAAAAAAGAAGAGTACAAATATTGACAAGTGGCACACTCTTTTGAACAAATTTTCTTCCTTCCACCCTAAGAGAATAGGAAAGATGTATTGGCAAATTTTGGTGCAATTATAAGTCAAAATTAAGATATATTAATGACTTCAAAAGTCATGTACACGTTAGAACGATACGATTAATTCTATGCAGCATAATCAAAACTTTTATTTTATTTTTACGAGGCCTAGGCCCTAGGGGAGACATAGACTAGGCCTCTGTTCGGTGGCGATTGAAATTCAATTTTTTTTTTGTAGATTTTAATAAAAGTTAATAAAATGTGTGGTTGAAAAGTTATAAGACTCATGAAATTTGTGGTTAAAATTAATTGTTGACTTTAACTTAAATTAAAATTTGAATTTTAATCACTATCGAATAGGGGCTAGGTAAGTTTGCAAGCTTAGCGGCCCAAGCTCGTCATAACACATGGCTCATCCACAAGCCCTTGTAATGCTGGAACTAAACATAAAAATTGAACGCTCGTGGACTAGCCTAGGCTCAGCTCGACTCAGCATGTGACATATTAGCCTCATAGATGGAGAAGAGCCAAGACTGGCCTTGTCGAATGAGCTGAGCCTTAATCCTTGTGAATCAAGTCAATCCGACTATATTAAAGTCCATGAAAAAACTGTGAAGTAATTTGATGCCAAACTATTAAAGCTTTAATAGAAGATTGGCTTTGTCGAGCGAGTTGAGCCCTGATCGTCCAATGCACCGAATTGAGCCTTGATCCTCACGAATCAAGCCGAGCAGACTCTGCATATGAAAGTCCGTGTAGAGACGGTAAAGTAATTTAATGCAAAATTATTAAAGCTTTAATAGAAGTTTTCTTTTAGCACTCCCCTTTTAATTATACTTAGCTTTTGCTTAAATTGTTATTTTCAACTCACGAAAAGCTCTAATATTATTGTTGGACTTTTGTGAAACATGCTGTAAATATGCTGCTAAGTAGATTTTTATTTCTAGTTCATTATAAAATCTTAAATAACCTTTAAATGTTTCGTTTTTTGAAGAATCGTTATAACGTATTTCTTAAGACGCGTTGTGACGTATAGTGTTTTGATAAAAAATATTGAGTTTCTAGTTTTTGGTTCGACTTTTGCCTGGATTGTTTTAAGGGTTTCACGCGATCAATTATTAAAAGAATATAATTTGTTTGTGACAAACTGGCTCTAACTCTATTTAACTATCTCGAGCCTAATTTGGTGGAAACATTAATTGAGTTTGTTCATTTGAAACGCTACTATACTATGCTCAAATACTAAAGGTAAAGATACGTAGTCTCGACTCTCTAAGTACTAATGTTACATATTAACAAATGATAAAGATACAGATCCAACCTTGAATTCTATATGAGAAAGGGTTTCCCGGGTAAGCATTTTGTGGCATATGCCCCCCAGATTCATTTATTCTACGATCATATCTAAGATATATTAGTCGCTCGAGTGGAAGTCAAGATTCCAAAAGGAAAACATGGAGATTGAACTTTAACCAACATTTGATAGAAATTTTTTAAAGGTTTGAAATAAAAATAATGGATATGAATTGGCTTATTCTATAAAGGATCAGATCTCTAAGATTTATTAGTCCGTCAAATGGAATTAGCCAAGATTCCAAAAGGAAAAAGGTGATGGAAATTGAACCAACATTTGACAGATATTTTTTTTTAAAAGTTGGGCAAATAATTCTCGATGTGAAAACAGGGGATGCGGCTGATGTTTGAAAGACAAATGTAACAGATATGCAGCGTCCAAAATGAATTGGCTTATTCTATATGCTCGAACTTTAGAAAATCAAGATAGATCTAGACATATGAAGTTCAATGCTTTACTATTAAAATGTACACATATATCAAGTATTGCCATAGCAAGAGTACGATAAACTGAATCATTTTTTTGATCCAAAGACAACAAAAATGAAAACTAATAGATTTTAGCCATATGTAGTGTACTGATAAGTTTCTTGCCACAAAGATATATATCCCATCTCCTCCAAGGGTAGCCCATAATCTTGTGAATACTCCTCAATCCCTACAAATTCTTCTACCCCATGCTCCATCAAATAATTTGTCATATAATCTCTTGTCCAACTAAAATCAAGACTATCAGATGATGTTGAACAACTGTCCATCAAATCAAAATCAATTGATGGGCAATCATCCACATAGCACTCTTCGTATGTCTCGGGCATCGAATTATAATCCAAAATCTCTTCTTCTAGAGATTGGATTACATATCTTGACATTTCTTCGTCTCCACCCTGTATTAGTGACTCCTCAAGTAATGACTCGAGAAGGACACCGTCGATATCCGAGAACTCGATATCGTTCAAGTCAGAGAAAGAAGTCTCAATTACTGCAGTGCTAGCCATAATGCAAGAAAGAAAACAAGAATTAAAGATCAGAAAATGAAATGCAATGTATAGACAGGATGCAAATTATGAAGGAAAGTTCAGTTTATATAGGCAGATTTTACACAAATACCATGTGACAGTGTCCCATGATGTTCCCACTGTTCATGCACATATACCTAATTATGAATATAATTGATAGATGAACTTACATTGGATCAAAATAATCTTATATTTTATTACAACTACCATTCATGTGCAGCTAAGATTGTTTAATAATTATGTGTGTTTGTTTCTTAGTTGTTAATCAAGGATTTAAGTATTTGGTTTGTTTCACAGTGGGAGCATTAATTGTTTATGTGAAACACTACTATACTAAGGTTTCCCCACATGATGCTGATTATTAATATGGATACTCTATTCATAGGGAACCTTCTAGGCATGTTCATGACACAATATTACAAGACTTAACTAAACAATACAATTAACAATAATTTTAACTTCCGTATAATCCGTTTCACCGAAAGTTTAGAATATTACAGCATTTTCAAGAGACTTTTGCATACTACCGTATTCTATTAAATAAAAAATTCTTCTAAGAGTTTAGAATATTCAACATTTCTAAGAGACTCTCTTAATATAAGACGCTCTATATTGTAGAAAATCAATATATAGAAGCAATTTCCAATAGACTCTATTTAACTTTTTAAAATAGAGAATGAGTTTTATTCTCTTAAACTCACTCTGTATTCTTAATTTGTCATGATTGTAAATTATAAGTTGTAGATTTCAGTACTCCACTTTTCAAAATATTCAAACCATATTTGAATTGGTTGAACATTGACATAAAAAAATATTTGTTAAATTAAAATTTGATGGGGGAATCAATACATAATTCTTGGAAAAAGAAAAATGAAGATACAGAATAGAAAGCATTGTTGGAGTATATAAAAAATTGTATTCTTTGAATTTAAAAATACTCGCTATTGTGTATAGCTCTTAAAGAAAAAGAATATTTGTTTGCTAAAGATTTGTTAATTTGCTTAAAGAATATTATGGTACATGAATTGTTATGACATTTGCAAGATCTATAGTACAACATATTATTCGTTATATTCGAGGAACAACTAATTTAAGGTTTGTTTTCATTTAAACTTAGAACTAGTTCGTTAGTATGATACATAGTATTGATATGTAAGATTTACATAAAGTCCAATCTTAACCAGTTTATCTATTCACAATTTATTATCATTGATTCATGTAGCAGGGCTTGTTCACAAAAGCATTACCTACTACACATTTGAGAAGTCGATTAATAATATTAGAAAGCTCTAATTTAGAGATTTCAAATATTGTTATTAGTGGGAGTAATGAGTTTTACCCCTTAGAATATTTTTTCATTTTTTTCAATTCACTTAGAATTTTTTCTCACTGAATTTTTAAGAGTAAAAAATTTTAACGAGACGTATTCTTTGACGATGGATACTCAAAGTTGAGTGTTGTAACTTAAGTCTATTGGAACGCTCTTTACATGTCGATAAATACTTGTCTATGACATAACATTTAATTATAAGTGATGAAAAGAGAATTCTTTCTACCATTTCTTCGTCTCTTTATAGCTTCTCCTATTATTTTATTACGTTAGTTACATTATTTTACAACGGATCAAACTTTTTGATATTTGGTCAAAATGTTTGATACATTATACAATATTCTCTTCGTACTAGACCAAATATATGTCAATAGTGAACTATAGTGACAAAATAAACTGCTATCTTGAATTCTATATCAAGATAGGATTTTTTCCGTATAAACATTTGTGGCATATATATGATCACGAGATCCTGAATAAGCAACATAGTGATAGAACTTGAACAAATAATTGATGGAAAATTAAGAAAAACTGGATATAGTAATCAATGAGCAAATAATTCTAGATGTGAAAATATAGTCTATATGGCTGATATTTGAAACAAATAAATAAAAAAGGGATCTGCGTCGACATCCTAAATGAATTGGCTTATTCTATGTGCTCGAATTTTAGATGCGCTATTATATGGTAAGATTATGGTAAGTTTTCTCTCGTATCAAGATAGATTTACAGGGGACAAGTTCAGTAGTTTACTATTAACATGTACACATATATCATGTACTGCCATATCAAGAATACTAAATTTAACAATTTTTTTTTGATCCAGACACAAAAATGAAACTCTGCCTAGATTTTAATTAGCCATTTATTGTGTACTGATAACTTTCTTGCCACAAAGAAACATATCTCATGATTCTCATCTCCTCCAAGATACCCATAATCTTGTGAAAAATCCTCAAACCTACAAATTCTTCTGCACCATGTTCTATATAAGAATTTGTCACATAATCTGTTGTCCAACTAAAATCAAGTCTATCAGAAGATGTTAAAACAAATTTCCATTAGATCCAAATCAAGCGATGGACAATTATCCACATAGCTACCTTCATAAGTCTCGGGTATCGTATTATGATCCGAAATCTCTTCTTCCAGAGATTGCATTACATTTCTTAACATTGCGTTGTCCCCACCCACCATCCACCGGTGACTCCTCGAGTAATGACTCAAGAATGGCGTTGTCGATATCCGAGAAATTGATATTGTTTAAGTTGGAGAAAGAAGTTCCAATTAATACGCTGCCAGTTATATTGCAAGAAAGAAAACAAGATATGAGAAAATGAAATGAAAAGTATAGACAAGATACAAATTATGCAGGGAAGTTACTTGTACGCAGAGAAATATTACGCAACTACCATGTGATATTGTCCCCTGATGTTCCCACTGTTCATGCACATATACCTAATTATGAATATAATTGATGGATGATCTTACATTGGATCAAAGAAATTTTATATTTATTTTATGAATGATATTCATGTGCATCTAGGATAGTTTAATAATTAAATGTGTTAGTTTCTTATTTTATAATCAAGGATGTAGGGCTCACTTGGTCAGGCTTTTGAGATCTAAAAATTGTTTTTGAACTTGTTCGATTAATTTTATAAAAATGTTTCTTATTGTTAAAAGATTTTTTGAAGGAAGATGTCCAACATGGTCAGGGCCGATTCTGAGAATTTTGAGACTCTAAGCGACTCATAATAATAAGGCTTTTAAACATTTTTTTTTTTTTAACAATTGTAAAAATACTTAAATATTTAAATAAACAATATATTTCTATTTTCAACGAATACTTGGTACCATTCAAAAGATAGGGAAGCAAAAAAAAAAAAAAAAANAAAACCAGGGTAACATAATATTTAGAAGAATTATCCGCTGATGAAAAAACAGTGTAAAATATAATCTTCAGAAATTATTAATTGATAAAACTCAAGTAATTTGCAATTTAGCGAATTCTAAAAAGTTTTAAGAAATGAAAATCATGAGCAAGTTTTAAGAATCATAATTTGAAGTCGTGAGAATATTGTAAAGATGACTAATAAGGAAAAAAGTGATTTTCAGTGAATAAACTCGAGATGGGGTCTTAAATACAAAAGGTGCAAATTTTAAAGACTAGATTGCAAAGTAGTGAGAAATATATATGTTTAGACAATAATGTGACGAGTTAAGATTATTTAGTAATGAGAAACATAACTAGATTCTAATTCGAGAACCTTTAAATTATTTTGAGACCTTGAGGGACTAAAGTGAAAATACGTTTCAAGGTCGTTAATGTATTTGGACAATAAGTATTTAGTGGATGATTGAGAATTATCCTATACCAATATTGAACTCATTCTGATACTCGTAATAAATGACATATTATGGACTCGAGAAAAAAAGTTAATTTGAATAAACAAAATTCAAGTTATAACTCAATAAAGTAAACTACTTGATATTGTGTAATATTAGTTTTCAAATTAAGATACATTACCGTAACAATATTGGGCTCATTTGGTAGCTCATAATTAATCATATTTATTGAACTCGAAAAAAAAAAGTTATTTTGAATAAGCTCGAAATAAGTTAAAATCAATAAAAAATTATAGTTAAATGAATTTTAAAGTAATCCATCCTTAGTAGTTAGTAATTTAATTGTACCTTCTACAATGCAGTTTCTTTCATTTTGAGGCTCCTTAAGATTTGACGCTATAGGTAATTGCTCAGTTGGCTTTGATTTAGGAGCGGTTCTAAATTTAGCTTCCTGAAAAAAGTTCTTCTGAAAGAAAGAATTCTTTTAAAAATTAGTTTTCAAACACCAATTAAGATATCTTCATTAAGAAGATCTTTTTACACGAAATATATGAAATAGCAAAAGCCTTGCAAAACGGACACTTAAAGTATTTGGTTCGTCTCAAGGTTGGATCATTAATTGCTTATAAATGAAACACTACTCAAGATTTAAAATGATTAAGGCCTACCAATCAAGGATTATTAATGTCTTTGGCATAATGTTGTAGGACTTGATCAAATATTACAATAGATAATAATTCAAATTTAAAGGATGGAAGTAGAAATCAATTTTTTTTTTTTTGGGAAATCACTCTCCAATTGAGGCAGATGGTCAAGATCCTGCTTTATTGCATATTGCTTAATTGGTCAAGACCATGCTTTATTGCATATTGCTTAATTGAAAATACAGCACTAAAAGATGATCTTCAAGATAAGGCTTATGCATATCTAGGTGTAACCATACAGCAAAAAGTTTATAATGCACAACTATTGATGCTTACAAAAGTAGGTGTAGCAATGGCGTAAAAATAAAGCAAGAAGTTTATAATGCAAAAGTTCATTTATGAATGCAATTGCTTAATTAGATATACAAACCAAAACTATCAAATTAATATAGAAAATACAAGCACTTGTAAGTTTGAGATTTTTGAAATAAAAAATAAAATAAAATGGCGAGCTTCAATTAAAAAAGTCAAAATGTCCAATAGAAGAAGTCAAAGTGGCACATAACAAACATTTGTGATAATATAACTAGAAAATATTAGGAAGTTTGATCGGTGATATATAATCGACTGAGCACTATTGACTTGCCAACAACATCACAATTGGCAATGCTATCGACAACCGCTTCCATCCAAATCACCTGTTAGTATTATAGTTAGATATTATCTATGACTTTAGCGGTGATCATTTTTATGTGTTAGTTCCTTGATGCCACTAGTATCAATAATTCTATCTCAATCACCAATAGATATTATTTTCGTCGAGTACTATTGATGCCTTTGTGAGTGATCATTCTTTTCATTTGAATTCTTATTTTTTTTCACTTATCTTCAGTTTAGTTAATTAATTTTTATTTATTAAAATAAAATAATTCAGGACAGTTTTGAAAAATTTGGGATTCGAAAGTTACTATTCAATTCTCCACCTCATTCAGATCAGAATAATGCGGGGTAGGTCGAGAGTACCTTTTTACATATGAATTTAAATGACTAATATTTTTCACTTTAAGATATCCAATCATATTATATCATATTTCCGATTATAATATAAAAATCACAATAACTAGTAGTTATTAGATCACAACAACGATCCAATGCACTCATGAGAAAATAATTGCGTAAAATTCAATATAAAGATTTAATAAACCATTGATGCATTTTCTTTTTTCTAGAAAAAAAAAATTTATTCGAAAATTTTGTCCTTGATTTTTCTCCAGTATTTTTGTCACTTAAAAAAATGAAATGAAATATAAATTAAAAAGGAAAAGCCATCTTTTGCAATTAAATTTACTTTTTCTTCGATTATTAAACCACGGATTTGAAAAGTTAGATGATTAGGCAAACTTTTTTATTTAACTCATATTTTTAACTGGCTTCGTGAACATATTAGATTCATTTTTTCGTCAAAGTCAGATGCATTTACAATTCTAATAAGAGAATATTTAAACTATAATGAACTTATAAAGTAGAGAAATTTGAAAATTAAACCAGTAATTGTTTGATAATTGGATCACTCTAATTCATAGTAAATTATGTATATAACTTTCAATTGTTCATCTGTGAGTCATTTGTTTCTTGCCATAAAAGACCAAAATCATGCTCTTCAATTAATGGAGCTTCATAACTAATCTGAGAATAATTTTTTAGCCCACCAAATTCTGTCACTGCATCCAACTCTTGTTCATAGGGACACATGTACCAACTTGCCATGCCAGCAGTAGGTGAAGAAGGGACCATCTCCAAATCCATCCATTGGAAGTCGAGATCATGCAATTTCGAGAAATTCTGATCGTTCATCGACTCATCACTCGATGATTGGCACTCTATTGGATCACTCTCCCATTCGAGATTATCAAATGAATAACAATCTGTATTGTTGGGTGTGATTTCAGCCTCTAGAGATCGGATCACATTTGTTAATCTTTCATCATCACAATCTTCGTTATGTGATTCATCGAGTAGAGACATGAGAATACTCTGATCAATATGTGAACTTTCAATGTCGATAAAATCATCATAACCAGCGATAGATTCCCAATTATCAGCAACCACAGATGCCATAGTCTTCAAGAAAAGTAGATACTAAGGAAGAATTGATTAAAGAGAAATATGAAAGGTTTTGTGCACTACACATTGGTGGCTCCCCTCAATAAGATCAGGCCCTTAAATAGGCAAATTATAAAGATGAAAAATCAATGTCACACAGTCCAAAGACCAAACATAAGAAGTAGGGACGTGGCTAGTGGACATCTTCTCATTAATTTTCGTATACCCACCAATCAACCATGTTTACCCTCCAATCAATGGTAAGAGCCCAAAATAAATTTATGGTCACTAACCAGCTCATATATATATACATATATTTTTTTCTTTGAAAACACGATAATTTTTGCACGAGTTTTTATTATCAATCAATCTCAAATTCGAATAAAAGAAGAGGTCCTCATGTTATAAGGGACCACATCATGTGACATACTATTGAAATATTTAATTAAATTTCAAACAACCAATCATGTGACATACTATTAAAAATAAGGGGCTACATCCACTTAGGAAGGCCAATAAGCATAGATAAAATGTCTCTGTCTACCACCAAAACACTTTCGAGGGAACCAAGAAAACTCATCCATGTATGGTCTAAACAAGGTAAGATCAAGGACAGGCAATATCTTTAAGATTATGTTAGGTCAAATAGAAGCAAAGTTAAGTGAACAAGGAACTTATCCCCTTAGTCACCCCCCAAATAAAGTGAATATTTTTCTTTAACATGTTTAGCATTATTGAGTCCTATATCAAAAATATTGTTAATGCATAGGTAAAGTATCCAATTGTGCCAAACTTATCATGTTAAAGAATATTGTACTCTTATAATCAACGGATTCTATTAACATAAAATACGCATTAATATCCGTCCTTTAGTTTGTGTGCTTTGAGTACTATTGGTACCAGACATATCATTAACGAATATATAAAGTATTGAATTGTGTTAAACATATCATGTTAGAAGATACTGTGCTCTCATATTAAAAATCACCTTCATTTGGATACAAATTATTATAAATTCAATCAAAACCCTAAAACCAAATATTAATTTTAATAAGACATTTGTACCTACAATTTATTGTCATCCACACATTTTGTAGAACCTACCACTATTTTTTTACGATTTTTCTTTATAACTATTTATACATTTTCCAAATGGAAAATTATTGGATTTGATAAATTTAGTGTTCAACATGCAGCCTATAGATTCATGTAGATTTGGCACCATTGCTTCTTTAGTTTGTCTACTTTTATATAAAATAATCACTTATTTAGAAAAAAAGTGAAATTAATCCCACATTAGCTAGGATAAAGCAAGATTTAGGTCAACAAATAACAACTATTAGTGGAACCTAAATAATTTAATCTTTTAATGTTAAAGTGGGATATATGGGATAGATTACACATGAAATTGATAGTGCATGTTGGACCAAACATTTGTTCGGTGCCCAGTTAAGATGCTTAAAGGCTGGAATTTCAAACCAAGTTGGTCCCTTTAAATAATTGTGAACTTCTTCCACTAGTGGAAGAGCCGTCAGCACATTATTATAGAATGAGAATGAAAAATATTATCGTGATTGGACCCCACACAAGATATAGAAATTCAAAATTGATGATTTGATGTGATAGATAACGATCATATTTTTTATTTTTATGAATGAAAAATGAGATCAAATAGGGGCTTATCATTAGTTTTTCTTTTCCTTTTTTCTCTTTTAGTAGGCTAGCAGTCGAAGCTAGGGGGATTACATGTTTGATATAGTTCGATTCTGCGTGAATCATAGACTTGTTCAATTCTCTACGATAAAAAAGAAGCTGATTATTTTAAAAGTAAAAGAATCAAATCATAGTTAAAGCATGTTTGTATAAACTTGCAAGTGGGGTAACCTACTTTAAGGTACACACACATTGTTTAATAAATGTAAAAAGAAAAGAAATTTGAGTTCATCCGTCCACTTTCGAAGGAATGCGGTAAACTTTATCTGTAAAAACCAAAGTGTTTATCTTAAGATAGATCAAATAGGAACACAGACTATTATAAGAAATAAGAAGTTAAAATATTGTTTATTAGTGTATATCATACATATACTCACTGACATGACATGCCCCGAACTCTAGTGCAACACAATGTGCGCTGAAAATGAATGTCAGCGAAATGACTGTTGTAATAAAGGCTAACCGTGACCTATTTTTTACCGCAAAAGATTAACAAATTTTTTATTTGACCATACTACTTGTACACCAGAGTTACAGCACCCCTTACAAGAGGGGGGGGGGGCACTATTTTTTTTATTAGTCGTGGGCCCCCCTCAAACTGTACATCAGGGTGTCAACCTCGATCTACAAATAAGATTTCCCAATTTTATTTAGCATGTTGGTTGATCTGTCACCTCGATATACAAATAGTATTTTCCAATGGTTGATCTGTCACCTAGCAGACATTCATTATCTATTCATATCACATCTGGAGTCTACTAAAAATACAAAGCGGGTCACGTCAATTGGTACTATTAACATTTTAGATTTTTATTTTTTGCAATGAAAAGTAGCCTTACTAGCTAGCACCCACCGAAATATTTGGTGCACATGAGTTGATTTCACAAGCTTTTATGATAAAAAAAATGAATGAATGCCCACAGCCACGTGCTGTGATCCACCAATAGTGTCGGCTGTCTCCATTGTAATCCCATTCTCTCGTTCAATTATTTAACTAGAAAAAAATGTTTCCAAAATAAATAAATAATTATAATATAATGTATAAATAAATAAAATGTCAACTTCAGTCCTAAGAGAGATTCACTATAAAGATTCTTAAGCGAGATCGAACAAAGTCACGAACAATACCTCCAGATTAAATCTCCACAAATATTCTAGTTAATCATGTAGCTATCAATATTTTGCTAATAAAAAAATGTCATTCGTAAATGAACGATTTATATATGCTAGTAGTTTCAATATTTTGCTAGATTAGAAAAAAAACCGAAATTTTAATTTCTTGTTATGAAAAACACATCTAGGTTTCTCAATTTTCAAACATATTTGTGAAGATAAGTAGACATGTCAAATTAATCATCTATAAAACTACATTTTGTTTCAATTTAATCATTGATTCTCGAATTGTGATAAACTAATTCCCGTAATTTATAAAGTTGTGTTCCATTTTTAGCTTTCTAGATATTATTAGCGAAGAACATATTGTTGACATCCGACCTACGACTTCATTAAATATGGTTTGTTATACGCATTAAGCTCACGTTAAATTAAGATCAGGTGTTTGAGTTCAGTTCGTACTGATGACCGTCGTTATTAGAGAAGACATAATGATTGGAGATTTCTTACACACTATCAAAACATCCAATCACTCAAATTACATTTGGACAGGCTCACATCAGCACCTCCTAATTCTACCAATCACGTTTGATGCGTCATTCCCTAATTAGTTAATTAATTATTGGAGGCCACAAGTAAGACAGATTCATGATGACCCGATGAAGCCGAACTTAGCAACCAATCAGGACAAGCCATTGGCACTAGTTCTAAGTTCGGTACTGTAGCTAATAAGACAAGAATGCGGCGTATACATGCTGAAGCTTTCTTATAAAAGTGAGGCCAGTATCCTTATGAAAAAGAAAAAAACTAGTAGTCTACTTTTGTAATTGACAAGTTATTACCAATTAAAATCTTCATTTATTTCTTAAGTTGGCTTGAATTTTGTCTATACATTATTCGACGTCAACACATATCATTTAGACTTTAGTCCTCATTAGAAATGCAGATCCTGCCTACGTAATCGTGGCATTTTTTGTGCAGTTTATTTTCTTCGTTTTATTTAACAATAAGTATATTCTCTAACATCTCCAAGTAAAAGTGGATGAAGACTATCAATTGACAACCCACTTGTTACGAAATTGAAACTTTAATGGCTCATTTATTTATGAAAACTAGACCTCTCTTACTATATTTCACATTTCTTGCATGTCGTAGTTCTTAAGTGCAATCTTATTAATGCATTTTTCTTCTTCGTTCAATTATTTAGAAACTCATAGTCATATTAATAAGAATGATAACATTCTTTAATATCTTTTGTACACACTTTTAAAGTTACTCGATTAACTATTACACTGGTGGATTACTCAAAGGTCTTTTAAAGTTCCTCCATGGATCATAGTATGGAGTCATCTTCATAGATCTCGATATTTATAATCAATTAAGCCCGAATTTGGCCGCTGGATCTTCACCCCTCTTAGGGTCAACGGTTAATATCCCATATCCCCCATTCCATGGAAGTCGCGTCTTGCACACACGTTTTCTCTCAAAATGTAAGTACGCTTATCATTAACTTCGAAGCTTTGTCGTCGAGGGAAAATCAAAAGCTCTTCCTGTGAACTGCGTGAGGACTCCTTTAAACCATGCTTGCAAAGAATGCAACATATTTTGATTAATCCCCGCAAATTAATATCCGTCATAAAAACTTCGAGTACAAAAACTTTTCTAAATCGATACTCCGTTTCTTTAATTCAATCTTGCTCAAAATCCACTAGGAAAACTAACAAGCTTGTAATTTACTGCAACACACAGATTACGAAACATGGCAAGAACGGAAACATCAAGGAGGCTGAGTCGATTTTCCATCGGACGCCTTTTAAAACTATTGTTTCTTATACTGCGATGCTCTCTGCATATGCTCAGAATGGTCAAATCACGAAGGCCCGAGAAATGTTTGACGAAATGCCCCAACAAAATGTTGCCTCGTGGAATGCGATGATCACGGCTTATATGAGGAATGGAAAAAGATGCAACGGAATTGACGAGGCTTATAGATTGTTTTTGAGAATGCCAGAGAGAAATGCAGTGTCTTATGCTGCGATGATCACAGGGTTTGTTAATGTGGGCAGGTTTGACGAGGCCAAGAGATTGTATAGTGGGATACCTTTGAATAGGAGGGACCCGGTTTGTTCAAATATTCTGCTAAATGGGTATTTGAAAATTGGGAATTTGGAGGACGCACTTCATATTTTTGAAGGAATGGTGGAGAAAGATGTGGTATCTTGGAGCTCAATGGTGGATGGTTATTGTAAGAATGGGAGAGTCAGTGAGGCTAGAGAGCTTTTCGATGTGATGGAAGAGGAAAGAAATGAGGTCACTTGGTGTGCTATGATTAACGGGTATTTGAAAATGGGGTCTTTCAAAGATGGGTTCAATTTATTTCTGCAAATGAGAAGAGGAGGTGAGGTTGGATTTGGACCTACACTGATGACTGCCATATTTGACGCTTGTGGGAGACATCGAAAGTTTGAAGAATGTATTCAACTGCATGGCTTAATTTCCCATATGGGATTTGAGTTTGATGTATTCTTGGGCAATTCTATTATAACAATGTACTCAAGGTTTGGTTGTATGAATGCAGCTAGAAATATGTTTAACACGATGAATAGAAAAGATCTTGTTACTTGGAATTCTCTTATTAATGGTTATGTTCATGCTGGCGAACTTGAAGAGGCTTATCAGCTCTTTGAGAAGATGGAAGCCAAAGATTTAGTTTCTTGGACGACTATGATCACTGGATTCTCTAATAAAGGTTTAACAAAAAATTGCATTGATTTATTTAACAGGATGCCTGAGAGAGACGATATTGCTTGGACTGCTCTTATTTCAGGATTTGTGTATAATGGAGACCATGAAGAAGCTATATATTGGTTCATTCAGATGCTACGGAGTGCAGTCAGACCCAATCCTCTTACTTTAAGTGGTGTGCTTAGTGCCTCAGCTGGGTTGGCAATTTTAAATCATGGTTTGCAAGTGCATACTTATGTTTTTAAAATGAAGATGGAGCTTGATTTGTCTGTCCAAAATGCTCTCATCTCTATGTATTCCAAGTGTGGAAGTTTAGATGACGCCTATAGGATATTCAAATCCATCAGTGCACCCAACATCGTTTCCTTTAATTCTATGATTACTGGGTTTGCCTATAATGGATATGGAGAAGAGGCAATTGAGTTATTCAGGCATTTGGAGAATAGAAGATTAGAACCAAATGATATTACCTTTCTTGGTGTCCTATCTGCTTGTACCCATGTGGGACTTGTGGCAGAAGGATGGAAATACTTAGGTTCTATGAGAGCATTCTACAAGGTTGAACCAGGGCCTGATCATTATGCTTGCATGGTTGATCTCCTTGGTAGAGCTGGCTTGCTTGATGAAGCATTAAATTTGATCAAGTCAATGCCATTTGAACCCCATTGTGGTGTTTGGGGTGCTCTTCTTGGTGCAAGTCGAGCTCACGTGCGTCTCGATATTGCAAAGCTTGCTACTCAACGTATTTTAGAACTCGAACCAAATAATGCTGCTACATACGTGGTGTTATCAGATATATATAGTTTTTTAGGGAAGAGGAGAGATGAAGAACAACTCAGATTGGCTAAGAGAACAAAAGGGATAAAAAAGAGTCCAGGTTGTAGTTGGATTACTGTGAAGAACAATGTTAATTTGTTCCTTTCAGGAGATCGTACTCATATAAACTTTGGAGAGATCAAGATCACATTGTCGGCAATTTTTTATGAAATGAAACAGTTTCATTGCATTGACACCGATTGTCTACCACCTTAAGAAACTGTGACTTCTATCAGAACGGATATTTTCAAGATCATTTTTAGTATCATCCTGAGCCATTATGTGGTTGTTTACTTGGTAGTTTTGTTTACTCGTTTGATCAAACATCTGGAATGTGGTCTTACTCTTCTATGAGAAAAGAACTACTTCAGAGTCTTGCCTTCTATGCGCTTATATATCTAATTATTGAGGATAAGGCCATTTTACTAACTAAAATGTTACCTTAACTTTGCTCTTTGGATGCTGGATGGTGAAAATTATCACTACAGTGGTTGCTAACTGTCTGAATTTTGAGTTGGTCGGGTAATGTTTTACCCTCTTTATTTCCCTGATTTATGTCTTTCTGTGAACTTGACAATGATTTAAGTCTTAATTGACTGCGCACATGCAGTACCATGTGAACATCTTGTGATCAACAAGGTTGGAAGCATCAAGCATGAGGTACAAGGGTAAAGGACATGACATTCAGGAGGGAAAACGTAATTATAATTTTTGGTTGGTTAAATAAATTTAGCACTTTCTTTGTAGTTCAGTCGTGTAATCTGGCAAAACTTCGAGTTTCAAAAAAATGGTATGGATTCATTTTTGAGATTTTGTTTTTGTAGCTCCTTTCTGGTGAATAAAGCAAAAGTTTCCCTCTCAGTTCAGTAAATTCCATACTTTTATTTTTCTAAAGAGTATATACATTCCATTTTACGAAATTGTGTTGTTTGATGTTAAGTGAATCTGGATCTCTTGTGAATGAAGCCTACCAGTGCTCTTATGGGATGATCAAAATACCATTAGAACTCAATTAGGTGGTTAATTCTTGACCTGGCTTGGTTAACACATGATCCAATTAGTCACTTCCTCATGGTTATCCTGAAAACTTTTTATTATTTATTTTTGCGTTTTATCTCCTGTGTTTGCTTAATTCTTGGGGGAGACACTAAGCTACAAAACCCTGCGGCTTAGGGTGATAGGAAGGAAAGTGTGTGGCCTTGGCAGCCAAGGGCAGCTGAAGACTCTAATCTTTCTCCCATTTCCCACCCAACACTGGAAACCATTTTTAGAAGGAAACTCTAGCCCCCAGATTATACTTCGCCACAAGTATGAGCAACCATCTTTACAATCTGCATTCATAAATGCTGTACTTGGATGATATTTGTCTTACAACCAACCACTCGTCTCAATGTCTCCTTAATCAGTAACAAATCTAGGAATGTGGATTTATTGAACAAATGTATAAGACTTATCTTGAGTTGTTGGAATTTGAGTTTGACCCGAATTCCTTTTGTTGAAATTGTTAAAGTAATTGAAGAATTCTAATTGAAGTACACGTCATGAAGAATTCAAGTTTGGAATGCTATTGGAGTCCTATATCAAGTTGAAGTTCTATTTTGGAAGTCCATTGGGAATTGAAATTTGTATTAGACTTGAATAGGTTAAATTATGGACGGGAAAGAAATATTGCCGCATTTTCACTAGCCTACCGCTAACTGGCCGCTCGAGCAACGCCTATAGGTTTTCAACCCGAGACTTGTTGCCCCGACTACGCTACCCCATCGCTCGAGCGACAGGACTGTCGCCCGACTCTCACTCGTCTGTCGCTCGAGCAACAGTGTTATTCGGCCCAAACATGTTTCTCGTTTTAACACGTTTTTGGCATTCTACTTCAATTACTACTCATCTACTAAGATTTTGAATGTCCCCTTACATGTTCCCTATAAATACTAGTTTCTTCTTTATAATTTGTAATGTGTGAAACATATGATTATTAGCTTTTAGGATCGTTGTAATTTTCTTTCTCCATTATTGTTGATCAATAAAATTCTTAATTCCTCTGCCATATTCTTGTCTTCTTTATTCTTTTATTTTTGATCAAATATTTCATATTATGCTATATAACTTCAACATCTCAATTCGGTGATTGGTTTTACGATAAGTGGTATCAATCTTAACATGAGTAATAAGTCTTTGATTTTGTTGATGAACTTTTGTCAACTTACTCCTTTCAACTGGATTTTTTTTGATAACCCTGTATGTCCGGACCAGCTTGTGTGCACCTCAACTAATCCCACGGGGTTCTGAAGTTTACGGTCGAATACTCATCGCAATGACCTTTAAGGAACTCGAATCAACAGTATTATTATTGTGAAAGTCGTTGATGTTATTAAAGATTCTTGTTCTTTAAATAAAGCAAGAATGCACATAACTCTTCAATAGGGGTGGTAGTGGGCCGAGTCACGGGTCGAGCTCGGGTCGAGCCGAGTTTCGGCTCTCGAGCTTGTCATTTTTTTTAATAAAAAGATAAGCCTTTAAAAAAAAACTTCGATTTGGACGAGCACACAATCCGCTCGTAAAAAAACGAGCCGAGCGAGCCGGCTTGCTCGGCTCGTCGAGCGGCTCGTGGCTCGTTTTTGATGAGCCGAGCCAACGAGCTGCTCGGCTCGATTGTCACTACTACTCTTCAAGCAATAATCATAGGAGTGATGTTCACATTTTCCAAGAGAGAGAAGCCGTTTGAAAATTTTCATTGGAGGGATAAATATGTTGTGGCTATAGTTCTTCCTAAACCTTGTATTTGTAGACTTGAAAAAAATTGTATAAGGTCTAATACCTTCAAGAATACACAGCGAGAAGGGCGTCGTCTGATTCAGTGGTGGAGTGACTTATGTCCCCAAGTCGCAGCCGAACTGTCTAGGTAGCGACCGGAAAAATTAGTGCAGATAGAGCGCTTCGGCGGTATGGAATTGCCTTCAGCTGGGGACGAAGGCTTAAAACATGGGAAGGGTGTGCAGGCACGAAATCCAAAATCTTCCAGCCCTAAACCACTCTTTTTGAAGGCTAAAACTATGTGGGAAAGTTGGTTTCTGATTTTGGGTTCAGCAAGGGCAGTTTTGTAATAGTGGTGAACATAATCATTGCAAAAGAAGAGAAGTGCATGCAGGGTTCAGCAATATTCAAATCTGGACATTGGATCAAATTAATCCTGACCCTTAATTTCAATTCCTGTGCACAATTTTGCCTATAATTACAAAGTATGGTTTCATTTGTAAAATCCTAGAGTGAATTAAGGTTCATGTTGAGTGATTGTAAAGTAGTTTTCCTTTCATCTCATTAATAAAAGAGGCAGATTCTTCCTAAACTTGGCTGTTTGTCCTTCTTGTTCTTGTTTCCTATTTTAAGTATCTTTCTCTGTGTTGCAGTAATTTAACCTCGAAAGGTTAAATTTCTTGGTGCATTTCAAGCTGACTTAACACATCCTTGCAGGGATAGGATTATCAAAATGTTAAGGCCGCATGGTCCAGTTGTTCACGGAGAATGTTCTTATTTCGATTTGTGAAAGAAGTTCGGTTACTTCCGTGGATTGGCTTAAGGTCAAGACCCGATTTTTTTAGTTCAAATCGTACCATACCGACCCAACTCGGTTTGGTCGTTTCTTTCAATTTTTTTGCCGACCCCTAACTTCACATATCATACTTTTTTATTATTTTTTTTCAAAATTTACTAAAAATATAATTTACAAAAAAAAAAAAAACCAAACAAGGGCTAAGAGCTGGTCGAGAGGCCGCTCATTGCACTCATTGTGTTCTTATATCGTTCTTTAGCTATAAGCTGTCTTCATGCATGCCACACTTGTCCTTTTGTCTATTAGGGCAGGTTAATTTTTTGTGTTTTTGTGATGTACAGAGGTCATGCTGATCCTTCCTCATAATTTGTACTTAACATTTTCAAATTAATAAAACGTAATCCAAAAAAATTTAAGTCGTGTTTGATTAAGCCTTTTAACTCTTATATTATAAGGTCAATAAAAAGTAAAATCAGAAACAATAAAAATTAATTACATAATTTAAATCCAAACAAAGAAAAAAATTCAGTTTTAGTATAATCGAAAAATTGCTGTCAGCAACATTTTACGGTTTGCTATTACAAAAACATCATAATTTCTTGATGAATTTCACATTGAATGAAGTCATATTCATACATGCATTCACTAAGATGAACTAGTTCGTGGTATGATGTCCCATATGTTCATACCATACACATAAAAATACTAGTAATTTCTTTTACGAATAATTAACAAAGTCGAAAGACAGAAGAATGGGGTAATGTAATTTATTTTACCACCCGCACCATCACTGACGTCACCACAAGCATCAAGAATGAAGAATAACACATTTAAGTTAATTTTCCTAGAACATGAGAGAAGATTGAATGGGAGAATTTCCGAATTCTTTAAAATTAGATAAAAAAACAACTAAAAGGAACAAGGTGTAAAGTGTTTAAATATGAAAACCTAACTATCTAGATAGGTAGAAATCCTTAACTTGCAAAAGACAATTGCTCCGATTTATTTAGGGCCCGTTTCAAATAGCTATTGCTTATGATCTGCTTTCGCTTTTGTTTCTGCTTCTGTATAATTTTGAGTAAAGACATTTTCATTCAAAATATCTCTTGGATGGACCGTTAAAGTGAAATAAATTATATTCGAAAATAAGAAACAATAAAAAAATGAATCAACTATTAAATGCTTCACCACTCCAGCATTGCCCACATGGTTGTGTCCACCACCCTTAGTGAAATAAATTATATTCGAAAATAAGAAACAATAAAAAAATTGAACCAACTATTAAACGCTTCACCACTCCAACATTGCCCCCATCGTTGTGTCCACCACCCCTAGTGCTAATAGTTGATGCTGATACTGCTGAATGAGAACGGGGTTTGACAGTCTTTTCGACCTTTCCACCATCATTTGTTACACTGCTATTAGGATTTACACGTTTCTTGACATGACGGCGAGTCTTTTCGATCATTCCATCATCATTTGTTACATTGCTTTTGGGATTTACTTGTTTCTTGACATCATGGCACATTGGTGAAGATGATCGAGATTTTGTAGTCATTTTGACCGCAGGAGGCTTTCTTCCACTGATGTTCTTCTTGCTGCCCTTGTTCCCAAAACAACTCAAAATTCCTGCAGCAACGTAGCTATAAACAATTAGGACACAATAGAAAACTTACCTTCAAGTTTTATCTTATTCTAATCGTTTACAAGGTGATAACGTAGTCATTAAATAAAGCAATATATCTTATTCTTATTCGACTCATGAAATACAAACTGAAAGTACTCAAATCAATCATCAAGCAAGAAAATAATGTTACCTACTCTCAGAGAGACATTTGGACGAGGCGTAGTTGTTACTATTTGTGATTTCCGCGTGTCACACTAAGAGAAACTAAAATAAAAAATAAATTGAATTTTGATACTTACCTCCACCCATAATTGCTCAAGTTCCTTTTCAAAGAACTCCAAGTCTTCAAACGTTCAACTTAAAAATCTGAAAAATTATACATCACATCAAACTCCAATAATTGGTAGCTAGGTGATTGTTGTTTGACAATTAGAGTAATGATAACACCAAAAGTTAGTTGTATTACTACCCTTCAAAAATAGGACAAATTTTTTACAAGAAAATTCTTCTATCATAGAATTGAACAAAAACGGAAAACAAGAAATGTAACCGTGTATAATTTAAAACTCAAAGTTTCATCTCAAAATATCAAACTTCTAAAATGAGTAGTACAGACCTTTATGTTAGCTATTTATTTTATATGTTTGAGATTAATCACTTAACGTGCTCATGTAATATGGTGTCTCATTTATAACATCGACCTTCAAATCTAATTGCTCATTGAGCACTAGACAAAATAAATTTTACACACACACACACACCAAAATTTGAATGCATATGCCGGATAAATATAATTATTCTAAATTAAAATTAGGAAACATGCTTGAAATCTTTTTGCTGATTTTATTGAATTTACTATTGTTGGTAGCATGTTATATTCAATTAATAACATTTTTTTCACTAAAGATGCTAATTGTAATAAAGGAAACATGCTTTTTTTATTATCTTTAATTTTTAATATTTTTCTTTTTCACCTTTATGGTCGTGCAATAATGTGTACATCTTGAAATAAATTCTCATTTAGTACTATGTTAGGTAAATAAATTAAAGATATTTAACATTTTTGAGTGAATGCGACACTTACTGTGCGTAAATAAATATTTTATTATATAAAAAATTCTCTTTGTTGGTCGATAGAAAGAAGATGATGTTTTGTCAATAGGATCAAATCGCAAAACTTTGCAAGAGTCAGAATTTAAAAAGTTTTAACAATAAATTGAAAATTGAAATTAATTTTTGACTTATAGCTTTTAACATATAAAGGACCTCTTAATTCAGGGAAAAAACCACATTCTCAAGGCTAAAAAAATGGGCAACTGTTGTAAAATAGAGATAAAAAATAAAAATAAAAAAAATAGAGAAATCAATAAATTTTTATATTTTATTAAGAACCATATCTCCATATTTATAAGTAAGAATTAGGGCTCTAAATGATACAAGGATAAAAATAAATAGGCACTACAAAAAAATAGCAATCTAGCGACCAACAAATATATGTTAGTCGTTGAAGACCGTCACCAACCAAAAGTCACTGAAAGTCATTAGCAACCAACTCAATATTGGTCTGTAATTATAAATACAATGAGCGATCACTATTTGGTCTTGATTTGGTCTGGGGATGACAAAAAAACTCATTCAACCCGATACCTGTGGAGCCCCGCCCTATTCGGGGCGGGGATTACCCGCCTAACTGGGTAAATGAGGCGGGGACAGGATGAGGGTCATTATCCCGAAGTGAATACGGGGCGGGTACAGAAAACATGGTCCCCGCCTCGCTATCCGCCCCGTTTAAAGTTAATTTCAATTTTAAATTTTTTATCGAACAAAAATAATAAATATATCATCATTTTTAAAGAAAACATAAGTTTTTTTAAACAAATTAGTATAAAAGTAATAATATTTACTAACTAAAGAAATTAAAATAAATAATAAAAAGATAAAATAAATGGGGCAAGAAACCTGCCCCGCCCCATCCCGTTCCCGCCCCATCCCGCTTTAATCAGGTATGGAGATGGAGTAAGGTGACAAAAATACCCGACGGGACGAGGGTGGGAATAATCGACCCGTCTCATACCCACCCAGTTGTCATCCCTACCCAAAACTCCGACAACCACACCCAACTCCAGTCGCTTGTATATTGCTCACTAAGGACACGTGGATGAGAGGTTATTGCAGTCACAAAGTAGTTACAAAGGCTAAAAAAGAGAGATGAAAGGGCAATGCAAAGGAGAGCACAAAGCTAAGAAAAATAGCGCAGCCGATTATCTCTCAAATAGGACTAAGCAAATAACATATCTCTCACAATATACCATTATACCCAATATCTAGTAATGAAGTGGGTTTTTAGGTTAATTAGAGATTGGGCCCAAAAGATAAATAATAGGGAAAAATTTATAAATCCTACTTTAAGTATATACTGTTTCAAAAATAAGAAAACAATTTGCTGTTCCGACGATCGTCCGGCGACTATTTCGACGATCTTTCAGACGACTGCTCCGATTATGACAACCATTCCGACGACTGCACTGATTCCGGTGACTGCTCCGATGCCGGTGAATATTTCGATGACCGTTCAGCCATCGATTTATTCCGGCGACTGTTCCGATTCCGACAATTGTTCCAACTTCAACGACATCCCGCTTTAATCGGGTATGGGGACGAGGTAAGGTAACAAAAATATCAGACGGAACGGGGTGGGAATGGTCGACCCATCCCATATCTGCCCCGTTACCATCCCTAGTTTGGTCGCTACATCCATAACATTCAGAGACCAAATATTGGTTGGTAAAAATTAACCATCAACAACCAAATGAATTGCATGAATATACTGCAAGTTTAGCGACCAACATACTATTGGGCGTTAAACATAGCATTCAGCAACCAATAAATGGTTGGTAAAACGGTTTCAACATTTGGTCGATGTACAATATTACATTTCATGGACCAATTCGTCGTGGCCGAATGTACATCTTCAACAACGAAGTATTAGTCATCGGGAAATAAAATCTTGGTGGGTAAATATCAAAAAAACAAAATTCTTATTTTTCAGCAACCAAAATTTGGTCATAGAAAGACATATACTACCAATATGTGGTTGCTAAATGTTTTGTGTCAGTAAAACACTATTAGCAACCAATATTTTTTGTCCCTACAAATGTTTTGTCCAATGTTTCAATTAGACTTCCAACAACCATAAAATTGAAATTAAAAATATTGAAAATAAGAACAATAAGAAAGTTAATACGAAACATGTCTACAAAAGTAAATCTGTCTGCACATAACATGTACTAATAACCGATACACATCCCTAAATATTTAATATTTAACCACAAAAAAATAACTTTTCATATTTTCTATGTAATTTGAATAATATAATCATAGTATTGTAGCACCAACTGATTATAGCGGTAGAGGCAGATCATTGGTCGGTCATGTAGGAGGATGCTGACTCATGTCCATTTGTGTAACAAGGCTCTTGTCGTTTGAGACGTAATGCAAGCTCACTAATAAAGTTATCCTTCTCGTTATCTCGTTGTGTAAGAATTTTCAATTGTTGCATAAATTTAGAATGAACCGTGACTATGTTGCTATATGATTTGCGCGGAGCATGTCCAATCCCAGTCTGAGCACTCTTACCAAAAACTTGTGCACATATCGCTGCTTCATCCATGACAAATGCTTCATCTTCTTGCTGTTTGTGATTGTTGTAACTCCATCATCTATTTTCGTCAAACAATATTAAAAGGTTGTTAAATTAAATTATATTCATTATAATATTTGTGTAATAAGTGATATATCTTAATTACATATCGCGACTCAGCAAGTTGGTTGTCCCATCATTTTGTTGTGGAATGCAACCTCCTAAATAATTCAATGTGACAAATTGATTCTTCGTGTATGGTGATAAATTTTTTTAAAAAATATAAGTTAATAACTCATTTTTCCAATATATGCAAATCCCAATTGTCAAATCAAAAAGCATGGATAGAATAGTTCATTGGTAGCGGAAGTGAAAATGTTATTTATACCACGATTTAATTCCATACTAATATAAACTTTAGGTTGGGTAGCTTTCTAATAATAGAGAGAGCTAATTCTAGAAATAGGAAGTCAATATATGCTTGATGACATGAGAACGGACAATACTCTATACTAGAAAATAATGTCCCTGGTATCAATACTATGGCAAGCTAATACGATAAATTGTCCTACTGACGTCTAGAGTTCTTAGAACAACTACTGGGAATTTTTTTTTGGACAAGTAGACACTACTGGACAAGTCTTGGAGATCTCAAAAATGGCCAAAGCTAAAATATTTTTTTAGATTGGTCTATAAAGAGGGAAGAAAAATGATATGTAGCTTATATTATTTCCAGCCAATCACCATAAGTGCACACACATTAATGCATGGCACCAACTTGCAGTGATGTAATTCTGATCAACTTACATTGGTAGATGTAAGGATGCAATCACAAGCAAGCCATATGATCATGGCAGAAGAAATATTTACCAAACACAATTGATAAACTTAAAACTCCACATGTCCAAAGCATGCATCTACATGAAATGTAACATATACAAGAGCAAATTTTCTCATTAAGCTCTTGTCTAGAGCAAGCGTGTGTACATACTTAATGTCGTTAAAATCCAAGAGAATTCTTGATTTGGGCTCAGTTTAATCAACCAAACAAATACCAATCGAGGAGCCTCCGACCCACAACTTTAACACTCTGGTTGCAACTAGTTTTCATCCCCAAAAAAAGGAAGATGGTGGTAGCAATATCACAAAGGGAGGAAGAAAGGAGGTGCAATGGTTGAAATCTCAAACAAACCACCAATTGGCTCGATTGACTTTCCTGGCAGCAGATCCTTTTTAAAAACCAATAACAATATCGTAGAGTAATTGATTAGGCAACTCATTCATCCCGCTTTAATTGGCAATGTCTTAAGTGACATTGAAATAGTTTAATAATTTCACATACCAGAAACTTATCACTTTCAAAGTCTGCACACATGACACGTCCACTCCCAATCCTCTTGTGATTTAACAGTTGTTGGTTTAAATTGTAGTGGATCATTTCCATCCAGCTTTAGTTGTTTTTATTTTTTATTACATGCGCTTCTATGATCTTTATACCTCTCACTAAAATTCCCTTGCAACAATTTCAACCATTTGACGATCATTTAAGCCTCAGTTTGGTCTCCATTATTCCTCATTATAATGAGAGGAATCGTAATTTTTTGGAGAATGTACGATTAAAAAATTAAGAATTTTTTTTGGATTTACATTTACTATTATTTTATTGAAAAATGTATGATTGATAAAAAGAGAGGGAAATTTTTTTTAATTTAATGGAGGCCAAACAGCGGCTAAAGCGACATCAATTTTTTCCTGAACATGGAGAAAAGAAGAACTAATTAATGATTATACAATTAAACATAAGGTACTTGTAGCTATGCAGCAAAACAATTATCAAAAAAAGTCCTAACAGTTGGACGGACTGAGCTTTATGTCAATAAAGTATATGCCATCTATATAACAAGATATCCATCTTAGTTTTACAATAGAAGGAACATTTTAAAATTCACAATATTGAGATCTAACATCTAGTTTAACATATAAACACTCAAGTTGATCAACTATTAGAACAAGTTGTTCAACGAAAATTCAAACTTAATAGACCTGAAGACTATTGTAGACTAGTTCCCTGTCATGAGGAGTTGCTACAATCCAACCTGTCAAGCGCTGTGAAACAACATTCTGCATCATGATACCAATCTCATTGGAAAATGGAGAGGATGTTTCACAAAATGTGCGCATATCTCCCTCTCTGGCTTGTACAATAAGTTTTTTTGTTTTTTCCTTATTTGCATCCATTATTCTTTGCGAAGCCAATCCACAACTAATTCCACATTTTTTATGAAAGGAGCTAAAAGATATTTAAAGAAGATTAATGTAGATGAATATCAAGAATCAAGCTACAATATATTCAAAATCATTAAATGCATACTATTGAGTGTGTCTTTCTCAATAGTATCCGCAACAGCAGTAGGATTTACACTAGATTAAGCTATTGGGGTTTACGCTTGATTGAGCTGTAGAAGATACTGAAATAGGAATGTGTGATTGATTAGAGTCCTCTCCTTGTCCACGAGGAGATGGGCTCCAATTGCTGGAGTTTGGAGGAGCAGCGGATGTTATGGGTAACACGTGCTTCAACTTTCTTTTTGATGGCATCTGTATGTGCATTAAGAAAACAGGGAAAGCAAAAAAGGTGAAGAAATAAGTTTATATTATGATTAAGCTCCACACAGTGTTAATTAATTGTATATTAGCAAACATGCTTAAGAAAACCAAATTTCTTAAAAAATTGAACATACAATTCATAACTTAATTCTCAGTATTTGTTAATCTTTTAATAGACTGCTAGGATTTGAAAATTCATAACACAATACAATTATAGCACAAGAAAAGAAAAACCTCAGTTCTCAATTTTTTTCTGTGTAGATTTTCATTGGAAGCTCAATAATTAAATAGTTGTGGATTGCAGATCAAAACTTTTTTTTCAAGGAATTCATCAAATGTATAATTTTCTATCACAATTCCTATCTAAACACAAAGCAAATTTTTGGTGGGAATTGAAATATGTTTTATTTTTCGCTGTGCATGATTAAGTAAATTCTCAACATCTATTTGGTGAAGCTTAAAAGTTGGTAAAAATTTAACTCAAAATTAATAATTAATTTTAACATCACATTTCATTGAATTCAAAATATTTTATCAAAATTTTTCAAATATACTAAAATTTTGATTTTTAAATACACCAAACGGGGCTAAGTTTCAACTTGGTGAACTAAAAGCTAGTTTTAATATTAAAGTGGAATTAATTTCTAAATGTATTTTCAACATATTATCAATCTAGAAGGTGATGTATTAGTCGTTTTATTTGTCACATTCTAGTCAAGCTGGTGGTTGAATCTCAAATCTTAAGTTTCAAACTGAACTAAGAAAAGCTCATTTTAACATTAGTGGAATTAATTTTTTAATTGTCTTTTCAACAAACTATCAATCTAGAAGGTGATTAATTTTGATAAAGCCAAGTGTATGCTTCAAATTCAACGACTCAATTTTGGGCTCCCAATGTCCCTAAGAAAAATAAAAATTGGTAGGATTACTTTTGCCAAGAAGGCAAGCCACAGCCAAATAATTTAAATAGATTGTCAAAAAGGGAATAATTTGAATACATAAATATGAATAATGTGTATCTATCTTTAGTATATTAAACTCGTAAAGTCGCGACTATCAGGATTTTAATTTCTACCGAAATTGTGAATCTCATAAAATATGTGGTTAAAATTAATTGTTGATTTAGATTTAGATTTAGATTAAAATTATGATTTTAATTTCTACCATATGTGATCTATATGATATAGAATTAGTTCGAACTTTGAGTGAAATCACATTGTACAAAATAAGATAGAATAAAACCTGAGAGGCATGCACTGAATGGTTTAGTTGATCAACTTTGACAATGAATTAAAAAAACATAACTTATAAACAGAGATTAAGCAGACAATGAATTAAATAACCAAAACCATGACTGATAATTACTATAAAAGCAATGCTTTGTAGTATTAACAAAACGCTGAGAGCTAATTGGACTGATCAAAAATAGAAGATAAAATATGGCCTCTAAGGGTAGTGCTGTACCAGTAATTGACTTGCAAGATTTCTCAGGGCCGCCTGAAAAATTAGTGAGGGCCTGTGAAGAATGGGGATGCTTTAGGATTGTTAACCATGGTGTTCCAATGGAACTGATGTCCGAAACGAAGATCGTTTCACGTTCACTCCTTGACCTCCCCGTGGAAATCAAACTGAGAAACTCTCATCCTGAGCATGGCAAAGGATACACCGCACCTAATATGCTAAGCCCATATCTTGAGGGTTTGAATTTATACGATATTGTCTCGCCTGGAGCAGTCGATGATTTCTGTGCTCAAGTTGGTGCGTCTCCTCATCAAAGGTACTGTTCTTGAATGCTTATATGTCACCATTGTTGAAGGTTTTAGTTTTCTCATCTGTTTAAAGATTTTTTCTTATTTTATTTTTTGCAGAGAGATATTAGAGAAGTATGCTTTTGCTGTGTATGATCTTGCACAAAAACTAGGCAGCAAATTGATGGAAGGTTTAGGGTTGGGTCGTCATGAGTTGTTCAAGCAATGGCCATGCCAACTGAAAATGAACAAATACAATTACAGTCATGAAACTGTTGGATTAACTGGTGCTGTGATGCATACAGACCCTGGATTTCTCACAATACTGCAGGATGATGAGACAGTTAATGGCCTGGAGGCAGTGGACAAGTACACTGGAGAACTGGTTTCAATTGATCCCATACCAGGGACCCTCGTTGTCAATGTTGGAGATGTGGCTAAGGTACGTGTTACGAGGCATAATTTAAACAATCATACTACATGTATATTTTTTTTGACATTAAGTTTAACATTATCGTAAGATGACAACTTTTTACATATTGATTTTAACTTACGAAAGTTTAGGTCTTGTAGTTTTGAATGGTTTTCACAACCCAAAACCTCAAATCATTGTACAAATATCCAAAATCATAATAAGCATCACCATTGTGAGTACAAACAAAACTATCACGTATAAATTCAAGTTAAAAACCACTCTTAAAAGAAGAACAACTGATATCAAGTTAGTGGTGTCTTTGAATATTATCTTAATATCAAATAGGTGGTTAGTTTCTCCACCATCCAATAATGAGTTGCATGTACCAATCATATAAACCTCTACTCTATCTTCATTATTAGTATATATTTATTTTGTACCAACTCAAAGACTTGACAATAAACTAAAGATACATCTTGATCACATATAAAGTGTGTTTTTAACTCTTCAGTTCACTATTCACACATGATAAAATCCAATATATAGTGTTCAACACGTAAACAACATTAAGAGGAATATATTCAAATGCAATATCTTTTAAACACTTTTGAGCTAAGTGGTTCAAAACCGTATTGTTGAAGCACTTGAGCTTTTATATTATTAAGGGAAAATTGCAACCACGGTACCAAATTTTTCATTTAGTTGCAGGTTTTGTCCAAACCTTTCATTTGTGCCACCCACGGTACCAAACCTTTAAAAAACTCGCACCAGGAGTCTAAATTGACAGAAACCGTTAGTTGGCCAAAAATTAAAAGTTTGACCAATTGTTGACTAATTTTCAAGGGGCAAAAGAGTAACTTTATATTTTTTTCATATAGAAAAAGCTAAAATAAAANCCAAAATGCTGGCACCACCACACCAACACAACTCCGACACCACCTCTCCAAACCTTCACATTCTTGAACATTATTTAACGAACCTTCACATTCTTGACCTTCATGGCTATTTCTTGGCTCAACAACCACATTTTCACAACACGGGTTTTTTAATTCTTGAAATTCGTTCTTTATTTTTGCTTCCCTCTTTGTTTTCACAACATTATTCTTTGTTTCTACTGTAGCTAATGGGGGAGAACCCAAAATTTGGCTGGCCAATAATGAAAACTTGTAGGGAGCAAATCTGTTCCTAGTCAAAAGTAAAGCGATCTTGGGTGGAGAAATAATAAAGAAAAATTTCTTTTTTCTTGAATTGGCCTCTAAGAATTTCTTAATTATTATCAACATGCGAAGAAGATGAACTAAGAAAATCTCTATTACTTTCTTGAATTTGGGCTCCAAGAGTTTCATGATTATTAACCACGCGTGGAGAACAGTAACCAAGAAAATCTCTTTTATTTTCTTGAATTAGGGCTTTATTTGAGAAGAGGGACCAAGAAAGTCTCTATTAGACCAGCTATTATCTTAGGATTGATTTAGTAAGTAAACAGGAAATTGTTTGCGTCTATAAATCCATTTGTCCATTTTAATTGGGTGAGTGGAGAAGATGATTAGGTTTTTTTAATTGTTTTTATTTAATTTTTTTAAATGAAAAATGTAAAGTTACTCATTTACCTTATAAAAATTAGTCAACAATTGGTCAGATCTTTAATTTTTGGTCAACTAACGGTTTCTATCAATTTGGACTCTGGGTACGAATTTTTTAAAGATTTGGTACCGTGAATAACACAAATGAAAGGTTTAGACAAAGTTTACAACTAAATGAAATATTTGATATCGTGGCTGCAATTTTCCCTATTATTAATCATTTACCAAAATCACTTCATGTACTTGCTATCTGATATGTATCTCTTGATCCCTTTTCGAGTCTCTTCATCTATCTCATAATTGTTCTAGCTCATTTGATATTTAAGACCCAAAGTCTTATATGAGCTAGAACAAGCATGTCTTCGAGACTTAGTAATACCATGTCGCACGTCTTTTAACTCAACATAGCATATAGTGTCAATGAAAAAAAATTGACGCTTCAATTTGTAAGTCACATTGACCTTCAAAGTTCCTAGCTATTGAAAACTACTCATTTGAAAAAAAAAATGTGACCGACTAAAAATGTCAACACCAAGTTAATCACTAGCTCAGTCGCCTTCGAGGATAAGATTATCTTTAACAGAAATTATCAAATCAACACCTCAAGTACTAGAATCTATCTTTTTATGTTCTTGATATCTAATTCTCTAGAGTAGTGTGATCCACATTAGCTCTTCTTTCACGTTCTTCCAGTACTCCAAAACTTTATCATGCCAAATGTTGTCGCATTTAGCTTATAACATTAATAGAGGTTAACAACTATAGATTTTTTATGTCGCCATCTATCAAATTTTAGAAACATTATTCTTCATTAATGCCCATTTATGCACATAATTATTTTGAATTAATGCAAATTGACGTATACGATAGTTCAACATTAGGCACAAAGTAAGTTCACTATGTTCGCAATCATCAATCATATTCTTTCACTATCATAAACTTAACTTCATAACGCAAAATTTTATAAGTATTAAATGAGAATTATTTTAATTCTTTCAACCTTATAACTCCTACTCAGTTGATGGATCAAGTAGGTCTTGGTAAGATTTTCTCTAAATCTTCCAATCACCAAACTATCGTGGCCGCATGCGTAGTACATGCTCTGCCTCCCTGTTCTCGTTCGTTTTATTTTTCATCTGTTCTAATAATTTCGACATTCTGAGTTCATCCTTGTCGTCATAATTTAAAAATTCTATACTTAAAATCGTGTTAGGCACATAAATGTAATGCTTAGAAAACCAGGGAGGAAATTCCGTTCTTCATTTTCTTCATTATTTTTCTTAAATTTTCAGATTTCGATTCAAATTTTAAAAATTTCATAACTTTTTCGTGTTTATTCTGAAATTTGAATTCTTTATATGGTTGAAAAGCTCATTAAAATACCTTTTAACCATTTCAATATTACTGTACAAAAATCAACGATAATATACAACAAATTTTTAAAATTTATGCAATTTTAACTAGGGTTTCATTTTCTCCAAAATTATAAAACCAAAATATTGAAAATTTGCAGATATGATCTAAATCATATAGAAAACATACTGCAAAAATATCATGAATTTATATTGCGTATTTCATGACATGCCATCAAGAACGGACTCAGGATTATGGTTTAGAAGGGGTGAGACATAATTTCGTAAAAAATAATTTCAAATTAGACAACAACGATAATATTTAAAATGTAATACTTTTTTTACAATTGTTCCTTACGATTTTTCATACTTTGAAAATGACGTATAATAGTCTCGTTATCAATTTCATTAAATACATCTTTTTCAACACACAACTAAGCTATCATTCATCCATTGGTCTCTAATCTAATTACGCAATAGATTCTTCTCAATGTTCATAGTAGAAAATACTCTTTCAATTGTAGTAACTGGAAGAGTTAATCTTAAAGTCACAGACATGTAAACTAACGAATACACTTTATTTCTTTTGGTCACAACCAACTTCGGTGCAAGTTTACTAAGTCCCTGCAATTCTCCAAACTCCTTGATAGAGCGAATATCAACAATATATTTTCGAAGCTGATCATCAAGTGTCATGAACTGTACTTTTGAAAAATCTTTAGGATAATACTTAGCAAGACAAATTAATTTCTCCTTGTCAAAAGTTGATAATTAATCGTCGGGTCATAAACATGCTAAACAAAGAAGTAGAATCCCACTCATTGTTCCTCATCTCTTGGAGTCTTTGTTTGCATACTACCACTAAACTCAAAGCGTTTACAACATCTTGCTATTTTCTTTGTAATGCCTTAGATAATTCATTTGAAATCCCTAAGATAGTTCTCATGAGATGTAGATTAAATAGAAACTCAAATGATTGCATCAAGTCCAATAAATTATCAACCTCACATCTTTGTTCACGTGTTGATCCAATAACACAAATCATTTCAATGACATCAATTTTATGTGAGAACATCAAAATCAAACTAATCAAAGTACGATAATACGGTCTCCAACGTGTATCACCGAAACTTGGAATAGTACTTTGTTAATTAAGACCCCGTCCACTTGAAATCTTACCATCAATGAGTGCTTCATAAATTATGACTTCTTTTCTCTCTCGAAGAATATCACAATGTTTAGAAGAAGCTCCAACAATATCACCACACTTGAAACCAAGTTAAAGAGTGACTGGACTTTCTTGTGCTTATTTGTTATGGTTACAAGAGCCCATTGAAGTTGATGAGCAAAACAATGACATAAAAGGCACTCGTATTCTCTTTCAAAATAATTGCTTTGAGAGCCTTGAACTCACCTTGCATATTACTCGTCCCATTATAACCCTTACCTCGCAATCTAGATATACTCAACCCTTGTTTTGAAAATAATTAATCTATAGCCGCCTTAAATGATAGAGTTGTAGTACTAGAAACGTATTCAATCTCAATAAAATGTTCAACCACATGTCCAGTCTTATCCACATAACATAAAATAATAGTCATTCGCTCTTTCACTAAGATATCTTGAAATTCATCGACTAGAATTGAAAAAAATGTATCAGCAATATCTTTGAATATAACATCAATTGTTTCAACAGTTGTAACACTTGCAATATTCTTCTGAATTTTTGGTGATGCTAGTTTGTGACTTTTTGGAGTACTTTTCAAAGTGACAACTTTAATCCCTTCATTATGATCAACTAGAAATTTTAACTATTGAAGAAAGTTACCTTGATTATTTGACTCTTCACACACACCATAACCACGAAAAGCATGTCATTGCCGTAAAAGAAGTCGAACACAATAAATTGATGCATTCAAATGAATTCAATATGCACTCCATGCTCATTTCAACTACTAGAAAAAAAATTGTCTCAATATTTTGCTCTTGATTAATCAAGGCTTCACGATTGCTTCAGGCTTGATTGTGTGCACTATGGGCGTCTTCAACATAAACTCCAAGTCTATCCTTTTTTAAAAAATTATGGAACCCTTCTTTATCAAAAGCATAACCACCTCCTCGTTCCCCATTGTTTGGTTCAAAAAGACAACCGTAATTGACCAACGAATTTTGCAATCACAAACATGGCTACCATGTTAAATGCTTTCAGAAATTATATCACCCTTCACATGCTTTGTGCTCTGATTGGGTCTAGGATTTCATGGAGGATGGTGGAAGGGAAAAATGAAATCAGTGAAAACTAATTTTCCTCCACTTCTCATATCTAACTAATCAAATGCCAATTATAAAAACATTTTGAACATAATGAAAAAAGAAAAGAAAATAATTAAATGCATGAATTGACAAATGTCTCTTGTAGTTGTCTTTGTTCGTGCATTTACTTACAGTTTTATTTATGAGCCTATTGTAGCCTAAATAATCAATCAACCGAATTCATCGTAATAATTGAAGACAGTACCATCATCTAGCTTTCCAACCAATTTCACTATTGGGTCCAGATAAGAAGATATCATTAGACAGACGTCGTTTACAAGATAAAAGGAACAAAACTCACTAAGATGCCTACGTTTTATAAAAGCTCCTCCATTTGGGTGCTCATATCCCTCCCCTTCTTTCAATGTATTTTTAATAACTTTATTGCCATCTATGACATTGGAAACTGTCTTCCAAGATACCAGATCCAGAGTAACGTTCAATCACCATATTCATTGAACCAATCACCATATTTTTCTTATACTATATTCCAATCACCATGTTCATTGAACCAAGCAGGAATGAATCGACTTAATTTTTTATGTGGAAACACGTGACTCCGAGGCTGACACAGACCTCTCTACAAGTATGATCTTCTTATTTGATCTCGAATAAAATTGTAATCCATTATTGGAGTTCTTAATTCGGGATTTGCAAGAAGTTGTCAACATCAATATGCTCAATACTTGCTTTCTTTACCCCATCATTTTTTTTTTTTTGAAAATCAGTTTCATCAATACTTGCTTCCTTTGCTTCGTCATTCTCTCCTGCAGTAGCATCCCCAACAATTGCTTCCTTTGCCTTCACATTTTCTTCAATAGAAATTCCTCAATACATGATTTCTTTGCCTAAGCATTTTCTTCAATAGAAATTTGAGATATTTGTTTAAAATATCTCAACATTTCTTTCTACAAACAAACAAAGCTTGCATAAATATACCACCAGTGAAATAGAAAGTTAAGAAATGAACAGCAAGAATTGAGATTGCGAATAGCAAATATTGTAAGATAAACTGAACTAATAATAATCTAAATTATAAAAGCAGATTTTCAAAAACGAATTCTATCAGTTTATCACAAGATGATTGATTCTTTAAGCCAATACACAATTGAAGTTTCTCAGATTCTTTCAATTTTTCAGTCCTTTTCTGGGAAATTCAAAACCAACCAGTCTCTGTTATTGGCATTTGTTTGTTCTTCCACTACTTCCAAGCTCGCTTTTGATGAAATATATCCAACAAAATATGGTACCCTTCTTTGTTTTAACACTAACATTCTTCTTACTTGTGGGTGCTTGTTTTTCTTCCTCTATCATTTGACTCGAAACAAGGGTTTGAATTTGAGTCTATTCCGGTGATAAGTACTTGGGATTTTTCTAATCCAAATTCAATCTGTTGATTCTGTTCATTGGCTGGAATCAAATGCTTCCAAGGAAGAGTAACCTCCCTTAATGTATTGAACTTGGTTCTTTACGACTCAGTTTCGCCTTAAATGTCCAGGCATGATATTTCTATGATTTTATTTTGGGATGTGATGAAATTAAATAAGCATAAATAACTATCAAAACATAAATAATAAGATTCTTATTTGTAAGAAGAATTCCAAGATCGTTTTATATGATTGAATCATCTAGCTTTTTAAGCATCAAATTCTACATATTCTTGCACTTCAATGATTCTAATCCCGATCACATTGTAACGAGATTATTATCCACAACCTAAATATCTAATTTTGTGAGTTTTCATGTCAAATATGTGGTTCGAGGTACTTTTCAATTTGGGCAATATTTTCCATATGAAAATTTCTCTCTCTCCCTTTTGTCCTTAACAATAATTGGATGTTGTATGGGAATTAAGGGAGGTTATGGAAGTTATAGGTTTGAATTCCAAGTTCAAACCACTCTCTTCAACCTTTTTGATGTCTTGAGGTTATGGAAGCCTACACAATATTTTGTGTCTAGAGAAAAATAATATATTTGGAGATTAACTCAACACTGAAAATTTTGAAATAGGTATGGAGCAATGGAAGGTTTTGCAATGTGAAGCACAGAGTGCAGTGCTACGAGCCAAAAATCCGCACCTCAATTGCATTGTTTGTATTGGCTCCAAGGGATGAAAATGTGGAGGCGTTGCCCCAGCTGGTGGACGTCCACCACCCTCGTCTCTATGTTCCTTTCCATTTTGAAGACTACAGAAAGCTACGAATTTCCACAATATCACTAACTGGTGCAGCCCTTGAGTTGTTTCGAACAAAAAATTAGAGCCAAATATGGAGAAAAATGATGCTTTATATTTAATTTTGTTCATTTGTATATGTTCCTTTGCACGAAGGAGTACTGGTTTTATCATTTACTGTGTGTGACATTATATTTTGTACAATATTATACTTTTTTCAGTAATAAAATAATGCATTAATTTAGCCCAAATTAATAGAAGAAAAACAAACACAGATTGGTACAATTTTTTCGCTTTAGCCAAACTGCTTGTGGGAGGTGCAAACCTATTTTTATTGTTTAAGTTCAAATTTTGGTGCCATAATTAATGGGGTATTTGGCAATAATTCACTATAAAGGGGATGTAATTTGAGGAGAAAGTGCAACATTGAGAAGTTGAGGGAATCAATCAGCTATCTACTGCATGTAGTAGAGAGAAATTAATGAGAGTGGAGACAGATAAATTATGAGAAAAAATATTGAATTCTCTTGCGTGGTTCCTACTTAGTTTCTCATATTATAAATTAGGTTAATTATTATTAAGAACAACTAGCCAAATACCCATAAAACTAGGTGTAATTTGATAAAAGTAATGTAAATTACATATACTTTTTATAAAACAATAAAAAATCGCAGCCATTACCTCCAAATTGTTTATAGTGGTCCCTCACAATTCACGATACGCCGCCACCACACGGAAAAGACTCAATTTTTTTTTGCATTTAGGAATATTAAATAGGATGTGTTGAACATCTCGACATACCCATCATTGGGCTCGCTAGATCAACCATGCGAGCCAACTCACTTTGCGTATAGAGTAACTTAAGCGCAAGCTGTCTCATTTCAAAATAGCTCAGCTTGGCTTGTTTTACCAACTAGCCTCTTGGTGGGACAAGTCAAGCCAGCTCGTCTCGATAAATGTGTTTAATTGCATGGAAAAATGAATTTTAGTAGCATTCATGAAAGCTTATGAAACTTCCAGGCATTACAACACCTTACAACATGATCTAGAAAAAGGAGAATATAATTGTTTCAGTCTACAAATAAGTCAAGAGATAATATCATTTTTTCAATAAAAGAAAAAAAATCAAGATAGAAGATATTAGAGCAGCATTTGGCATGAAATTATTGTGATTGGTGGCAATTGGGAATGGCAAATTAAGGTGGGTGAATATTTGAAGGAGAAAAATATACGAATGTATTAGTAAATTTGTCTTTTCCCTGTTACCGAATACAATTGAAGCTGCTTGGCAAGGGCCACATGACCATTACGCTCTTTGCATTTTTCCGAAGCATAACCAATTTATTTCCTTGCATGATCATAATGAAGAAACATATCTGCCATTGTAAAAACGATTGGCGACTGAGATGATAGGCAGAAGTCAACGTTTTCATTATTGATTTGTCAACGTAATATAAATAATTTCTTACTAAGAGAAAAGTACCAAAAAACTAATTTTGTTGTGCATGCTTAAGTGTATTTGAATGTGTTCAGTCTAGTAAGAGTTCTACAAAAGTATTTAGTATTGATTCTAGTTCATGGTGTATTTCAGCCCTGTTCAATAAATTTTAAATCATTTGTGATTTTTTGGGAACCCAAGGTAATTTTACGGAGTGGTGTTTGAATTCATTTATCCTAGTTGTATATTATGGAAGAGATAGAGAATTTTTGGTTCGTTGGAGAAGTTTATTTGGTTTTTGTTGAAGAGTTCAGTTCATTTCTTACAGTCAAGTTTTTTCTCTATGTGGAGAAATTTTGGAGTTTTGTTCACTGTAGAGGAATTTGTGTCAATATGAAGATTGTTGGGTTTGTGACCCAAATTCATCTAAAGTTTTCGTGATTTGGTGTATTGGACCTTGAAGACGTCTAAATAGGGTCCACAGAGGAATAAAGGATTGATCGCGCTAGCCTACCGTTAGCTAGACACTCGGGTGATGAGACCTCATTTTTCGCTAAAAATCTGCACAGACGCGGCGTGCATAATTAGGGAGTTAACTATTACATTTTATGTATGTCTATTTTAATAAATAAAAAATAGTTAGAAATGTGGTGGAACTGAGGATTTTTATTGATGGCTCCTTGGCATTATACTTCGTATTTCTTGATAATTTTATCCTCTTCGTGTCATAATGCAGGCCACTGAATTAGATTTTGTCCCATAAAATTCAATATTACCATAAAAATAGCTGCTTTTAATTTCTTCGATCGCTCCATTTCTCACAAAAAAATCCCGTAAAAATGGCTGCTTTGAATCTCTTCAATCTCTCGTTTCTTCTCAGTCTTCTCTCCAGCTCAAACCTAAGCCTGTGGCCTGGGAATCATGGTGAAAAGGTTTCGGTTTTTCCGCCCACGTGCAACCGTATCGAGTGCCCAAACTACGACGTGATTCATACTGGGAATGGCTTTGAAATTCGCCGTTATAATTCCAGTATGTGGATTTCTACATCTCCTATTGATGATATTTCCTTTGTCGGTGCCACCAGAGCTGGTTTTCTCCGGTAAGGATATGGTTCTTCTGTTCATTCAAAATTTTATGCTTTTTTCATCTTGTTTGTGATCCTAATTATCTGTTTTGATCCCATTTTCATTCGATTGGTATCAGAATATGCTAAAAGCTGTGGTCTTGTGAATGGGTCGAATTACTTGGGATTGGGTTGTGCTTTGCCTCTTTGTTAGTGCTTCAATCCAAAAGAGCCACCAAATAATAATACTTACGTTTAGTTTGGAAACCTGTACAGACTGCCCGTGATAAGCCTGAGGAAGGCGAGGATGACTTCTAGTTATCACGCCCCTTGTGTCGTGGGCGACACATTGCTTTTTTTCTCGGAATTATTGGAATTAATTTTATTTACTTATTTATTTATTTTTTCGGCAGAAGTTTGCTAGTAGAGAATTCAGCTGGAATAACATTATATTTACGTGATGAATATAACTTCACGATTGAACTCTACAAGAAGAACTGAAAGAAGCAACAAAACGAACTGCATTACTTGAAAAGAACATTTATAATTGGCTGACATGCAGTGAATTATCGTAGGTAATTAGCTACACAAACTCCACATCTATGTCATGTTTGGTGCACTAGCTAGGATGATGGTTGATGATTTTTTTCAACCGTATCTGTTCCTTAACTTTTTAAATTCCTATCTAATCCAATGTACATGAAGTGAGCACACAATTAGTCAGAAAGTTGTCCCTTGCCTTTGTAGTAAAAATTTGCTAAGGGAGCTGTTAGATATCCCTTGAGAAAGGTGTGAAAATGCTTTCCCGGATTGTGTATAGTTATGAAAATGTCTATTTTCTCATGATTACTAATGTAGTTTTGCTGCCGGGATGAAATGTTGTGTTTCTAATGATGTGCGGGAATTCTTCCTGAAGTCAATTTTCATAATAAACATCAATCTTCTATATTGGTTTGCTTTTATAGAGCTTTAAAATCTGTGAGGTGTATTTGATCAGCATGTCATTTTTTACACCTTTTTTGGGCACTTATCAGCATTCTTAAGATGAAGGATTAATTCTTCGCAATAACTTGTTGGTGATAGATGAATTTGTGATGAGAAGTGCTACCAAATTAATTTATTTTCACCCTTGCAGGCTATTTGGCTATATCCAGGGCAATAATAGTGATAAACTAAAAATAGAAATGACAGCTCCAGTGATCGCTGAAGTGAAACCAAGTGATGGTCCCTTCTGTGCTTCATCTTTCACAGTGAGTTTCTATGTTCCCAAAGAGAACCAACCGAATCCACCTTCTGCTAAAGGCCTTCATGTGCAGAAATGGGGACCGACTTATGTTGCAGTAAGGCAATTTGGAGGATTTGTAGATGACGATGAAGTTGGCGAGGAGGCTGCTGCATTGTACGCTAGTGTTGCTGGAACCATTTGGTCAGATGCTATTGACAAGAGCTATTCGGGTGGGAATGCGACAGAGTACATTGTTGCGCAATACAATTCTCCATTCGAGTTTCGGAACAGAGTGAACGAGATCTGGTTGACATTTGAGTTTGAAGATGGTTTTGCAATTTGAGGAGTAATTATATAGTGCTAATAACGTGTCTCAAGTGAATTTTCCTTAATCTGTTGAAGGAGAAGAGTTTAGCTCATAGTTGTACGCCGCTATGTTTGATTCTGATACTCCAAGACATCATCTGTATAATAATTGAGTACAAACTTTTTAGCAAATATAAGCTGATACTTGTTAATGCGCAAGTTAGTGAAAGAGGTGTAGTACCTACGTCTTCGTATTGGGATGCTACTCTGGGTTGTTACTTTTATGGAAAAAATATCAGTTGAGGCCAAGTATTTGCTTCTTATGGAAATAATTTGTTTGGTGGTTGCATAAATTGAACCTGACTTGTAGATTGTGGAGCCACCAGTCATATAGGCATCTTTAAACAGGTTCTTCAGGAATCAAAAAGCTCAGCGAAGGGGAATCTGCTTGCTAGAATCGGTACATGAGCATAATCTTTCAGCACTTGAAGTTGTGATTATGAGATCTGAAATATGGATGTCAATTGTCAAGACGGCTTACTTGAATGACCATCTTGAGGAATGTATACACATGATGTAGCTAGATGGGTTCATAGAAAGTTGCCACGAAGGTAAAGTTTGCAAATTTCAAAAATCCATCGATGGACTTAAGAGGCGTCCAGATCTTGAAATAAAAGATTCAACAAAGTAATTGAAACATATTTTTTATCATAATTTTGATGAACCATATGTCTATAAGAATAAACATGATAAAAACGTAGTTTTCCTTATATTGTACGTCAATGATGTACTCCTTATCGAAAATCAAGTAGCGACATTGTCATCACTGAAAGCATGGTTACTATAACAGTTTCGAATGAAGGATTTGGGTGAAATTATTTTGTGCGTTTAGATCTTATGAGATCAAAAGAATACGCAGATAGCTTTGTCACAAGCTTTATGTATGGGTAATATATTGGTCAAGTTTGCAATGCATGATTCTAAAAAGAGTTATTTACCCTCTCAACATGGAATCCACCTCTACAAGACATAGTCTTAAAACTCCCAAAGAGGTACATCATAAGAAATGGTAGGCCACTAGACCAAATATTTGCTATGTTGGGATAGTGAGTTGCCATTAATCTAACCTAGGACCAGAACATTGGGCACTGGTGAAGCATATATTCAAGTATCTTCGAGAACGAAAGGTTATAAGCTTGTGCACTCAACGTCAGATTTGGTTCCTTTCAAGGTATACAGACTCCAATTTTCAATCGAATGAGGACTCTAAAAAGTCTATATCATAATTCATGTTTACACTCAGTGATGGAACTGCTGTTTGGAGTATTAAGCAATCATATATTGCTGATTTTACCATGAAGGTTGAATGTGATAGCTTGTGAAGCTTCGAAAAAGGCCGTCAGACACTAAAATTTCCTTGCAAATTTGGAAGTGATACCTACATGAGCACAAACAATGACGTTATATTGTGATAGCAGTGTATCCGTGACAAATATAAAATAATCAAGAAGCCATCAACAAGGAAAACATGGAGAACGAAAAACAGCATCTCTTGGGGAAGATGTGCAGGCATGGGAATGCAAGTTATGTCACACATGCCTTAGGACAAGTGAGAGATTAATGGGATATATGCCGAATGGTGTTAGTACATCATTGTAATTGATGACATTTTAGTTGATGACTAACTAAAAATTCAAATTAAAAGTTAATCACGCATCAATATTAATTCTAAAATCCTTTATGTGATTAATAAGTTTTTTATAACGCATATATAATGTTGTGGTTTGACCCAAATTTTAGTGGGTATTGGAGTCTAAATTGGAGTGATCTTGAAGAGATCAAAAGTATGGATCGGAGGAAAAAGTTATCGCATTTTCGCTAGCAGACGCTCGAGCAAGCCCTGAAGAAAATAACCTGAGACCTAATCGCCCGTCTGGCACTGCCTTGTCACTCAAGCGACCAAGATATAGCCCACCTATCGCTCGAGCGACAGGCTTATCCAGCCCAAGCCCATTTACGATTTTGATGCAGTTTTGGACAAGTCTTTTATATATATATAGCACAAGTTGTATAAAATAATACAACAGAACATAATAAAAAGAGATTCATACAATATCTTGAGAGTTTTAAATTTCAACTGAGTGCATTGAGATCTTGTAAACACAATTGCTATTGATTATAGTAAATTTCTCCTCATCTGCCCATGATTTTTTCCTGTATTGGGTTTTCACGTAAATCTTGGTGTTTATTTTCTTATTTATTTCATTATTGTCATTATCTTGCAATCTAAATTCATAACAAGTGGTATCAGAACGAGGTTGATTGTTCCGCCTGGAGACAATGAAGTATTATATCTCGTTATTAGATAGAAACACTAAACTTACCTTATGGAAAGTGAAGATGCGAGCAATTCTAGCGCATATGGATTTGGAGAATGCATTGCTTGACTTTGACAGGATGCGTACTACCTGGACATGGGATGAAAAGCAACGTAAGTATCAGAAAGCCCATTCTCAAATTCATCTATATCTTTCATATCAAATTCTTCAAGATGTTCTAAAGGAGAGAAGTGTCATTGCGTTGTCGTTGAAGTTGAAATTAGAGCAACTTTACATGACAAAAAACTTGACCAACAAGCTACACTTCAAACAGCGCTTGTATTCTCATCGGATGTCTGAAGGTGCGTCATTGGATGATCACTTAACTATGTTCAAAGAAATGGACTCCGATTTGGAAACATTGGAAGTTAAATATAACAAGGAAGACTTGACGTTGATGTTGTTATTGTTGTGTTCTCTCCCACCATTATACGTGACTTTTAAATATATTATTCTTTATAGTTGGGATACTTTCACCGTGGAAGAGGTCTATAATAATTTACTATCTAAGGAGAAGATGAGGCATCTTGTTGGAGGATCTGAAAATCATGTTGAAAGCTTGGTTGTGCATCGGAGAAATTAAGATAGGAATCTTAACAGAAATATGAGAGGCATATCGAAATCTAGACATGTTGAGAAGACATGTCACTATTGTAAGAAGAATTGATATATTAGAGTTGATTGCTATACTTTGAAGAATATAAATAAAGCTACTTGTGGTACTGAGAAATTGAAGCAACATGTTAATTCAATGGAGGCTGATGTTGTGGAGGATGGGTAAAATGAAAGAGAGTTTCTTGTGATTTCTGACATGGATTCCAAGCCATATGAAGAATGGGTTCTTGACCTGGCTGGTACTTTTCATGTCTCCTAACAAGGACTGATTTTCAACATATGAAGGAGTTTCGAGAGGTGCAGTTATTATGGAAACAATGCACCTTGCAAAATTCTCGGAGTTGGTACAGTTAGAATCAGAATGTTCGATGGGGCTATCAGGACACTTATATATGTAAGGCATGTTCAAAACTGAAGCGGAATCTCATATCTTTGAGTACACTTGACTCAAAGGGTTATAGATACACTGGTGAAGGTAGAGTTTTGAAGGTGAGTTGTGATGCTCTTGTTGTCATAAAGGGACATAAAAATTCTATACAGTTGTAATTTTGCGTGGTTCTTAGAGGATGCAGCAGTTTCTACTTCTTCTTTGACGAATAATGAAATTATAAAATTTTAGCATATGCGGCTTGGGCATATGAGTGAGAATGGCATGATAGAGCTAAGTAGAAGATGACTTATTTATGGGCAGAAGACCAGCAAAATAAATTTTTGTAAGCATTGTATCTTTGGGAAACAGAAAAGTGTCAAATTCATGAAAGGAAGACACAACACAAATGAAACAATTGTATATATCCATTCAAATCTTTATGAACCAGCCGCGATGCCATCAAAAGGAGGCTATTATTATTTGTTGACAATAATTGATGATTTCTCTAAGAAAGTTTAGGTATTCTTCTTGAAGTAGAAGAGTGATATATTTGGGATCTTCAAGGATTGAAAAACATTGGTAGAAAAGTAAACTAAAAAGTAGTTGAAACGTCTACTCACAGTTAATGGATTAGAATTTTGTTCAGATGAATTCAATAGTTTCTGCGAAGCTGAAGGCATCTTAAGACATTTAACAGTGCCTGGAACTCTTCAACAAAATGGTGTGGTAGAACAGATAAATAAAACTTTGATGAAAAAAGTTCGTTGTATATAACTTATTTTCTGATTAATTGCTCACCCTCAACTGCTATTGATAAAAAGACACCAAAAGAGGTATAGTCTGGCAAATTTTCTTGTTATTCTGATTTGAAAATTTTTGAGTGTCCTGTTTATACTCATGTGGATAATGGAAAGTTGGAGTATAGGTCTAAAAAGTGCATCTTTCTTGGGTATTAATCAGGTCTGAATGGGTATAAATTGTGGTGTCCTGAGACAAGAAATGTGTTTGTTAATAGAGATGTAGTATTTGATGAACTTGTCATGGTTCGTGGTTCACCTCTTGGAAATTTTGACAAAACTGAGTAGAATCATTAAACTTAGGTGGAGTTGGAAATTGATTCAAATGAATAATCAGAGGTTGCAAAACAATCTATTACAGATCAGTCCAGTGCAGGATTGACAGATAGTAATATATTGCCTACTTTACCTACACCACCAGCACCACAATATTCAATAGCTAAGAATAGACCTCGTAAACAGATTGACCTCCACAGAAGTATGGGGAAGCAGATTTGGTAGCTTATGCATTGAGTATAGCTGAAAACATTGATTCTACTAAGGAGTCTGCTACATATTCAGAGGCAATCGGTTGTAGTAATTCTAGTATATAGATGATTGCTATGTAGGAAGAGATGGAGTCATTGAGCAAAAAAGGCATTTAGGATTTGGTGAAATTACCTAGAGGTAAAAAGGTTGTCCGCTGCAAATGGGTGTTCAAAAAAAAAAAGGTACTTCAGGGATTGAAGATACTAGATATAATGTTAGATTGGTGGCGAAGGGCTACAGTCAGATTCTAGGTGTTGACTTTACAGATGTGTTCTCACCAGTTGTGAAATATAGTTTCATCCAGACGTTACTTGGAGTGGTAGCTAAGAATGACTTAGAGTTTGAGCAGATGGATGTGAAAACAACATTCTTACATAGAGAACATCAGGAGAGCATCTACTTGCAACAACAAGAGGGGTTCACAGTTTATGGGAAAGAAGATTGTGTGTGCTTGTTGAAGAAGTCCTTGTATGGACTAAAGCAGTAATCGAGGCAGTGGTATAAGACGTTTGATTCATGCATGACTATTCATGGTTTCTTCAGATGTAATTATGATAGTTGTGTGTACTTCAGAAAGGGAGATAGTGGATCAACTACATATTTGTTATTATATGTTGATGATATGCTCATAGCAGCCAAAGATAAAGTTGAGGTCAAAAAAATTAAAGTTTCAACTCAGCAATGAATTTGATATGAAGGACATGAGTGTAGCAAAAAAGATTCTTGGTATAAAAATCTTGAGGGATAGAAAGAGTAGGAGATTGTATTTGAGTCATAAATGGTTCATTGAGAATGTGCTTAAAAGATTCAATATAGAGAATGCGAAGATTGTCGATACTCCTTTAGCTGCTCACTTTAAATTATTATCTAACTTATGTTCTCAGTCAGATGAAGATATTGATTACATGTCGCGGGTTCCTTATTCCAGTACAGTTTGTTCGTTTATGTATATTATGGTTTGTACAAGACTTAATTTGGAACATACAGTTGTGCAGTTAGCAGATACATGGCAAACTCTGACAAGGAATATAGGAAAGCAGTGTAGTGGATCTTTAGATATTTGAGGGGGCTCTTCTAATGCTTGTTTGCATTTTGGTAGAAATTCAGGTAGAGTCATTGGGTATGTGAATTCAGATTATGTAGGGGATCTTGATAAGAGGAGATCACTTAAAAGGTATGTATTTTAGTTTATCCTTTGAGGCTGTGCTATGATATGGAAAGTTACTTTGCAAAATATAATAGGATTGTCTACAATATAAGCAGAATTGTAGGCCATTACAGAGGCATATAAGGGGGCTATGTGGCTGAGATGATTGATTGGTGAAATCAGTGAAAACTTGCAGATGTCTAAAGTATTTTGTGATAGTTAGAGTGCATTTTTTTATTATTAAGGATCATATGTTTCCCGAGAGGACTAAGCATATTGATAAGAGGTATCATTTTGTGTATGATGTAATTGCTCGTTATAGTATTGTAGTGAGCAAAGTTGATACCAATAATAATCCAGCTGATATGATAATAAAATCACTTCATATTGCTAAGTTTGAACATTGCTTGAACTTAGTGGGTGTTTGTCATTGATTTAGTCAATTGGAGACTTGTTTTGAAGTTGAGAAGCGGTGTTTATTGATGGAGTCGTGACTTGAAATTCTTTGTGTTAAAATTTGGTTCAAGGTGAAGATTTATTGTAGTTTGACCCAAATTCTAATAGGTATTGGAGTCTAAATTGAAGTGTTTCGAACGACGGTGTTGTCGCCCGCATGTTACTCGAGCAACAAGTTTATGCGGCACAGGCCTGTTTTCGATTTTAACGCGATTTTGGACTCTTATTCTTATGTGTATATAGAATTGTACAACATAACATAAAAGATAGAGATTCATACAACATCTTGAGAGCTTTCAATTTCAATTGAGTGCATTGAGATCTTGTAAACACAACTGCTATTGATTATAGTGTATTTCTCCTCCACTGCTCGTGATTTTTTCCTGTATTGAGTTTTCACGTAAATCTTGATATTTATTTTCTTATTTATTTTATTGTCGTCACTATCTTACTATCCAAATTCATAACATATAATAATTTAATAAAGATTCTTGGATAAAGTATTGTTAATTAAAAAAATTTACTGTAGTTTTTACTTATTTTCCAACAACAGGAACACAACATGACAATTTATCGCTCACTTCTTCAAATCTTGCACTATGATATTATAAAGCCTATATGAATTATACCATACATTTGTCTGCTCCGTACATAATATCTAAAGTGAATTTTTACCATTAAAATGTCTGAGAAACTATAAATAAAAAGACAATTAATTTGTCCTTTATTTAGGACGGAGGAAATACTTTTGCGCGTTGTGAATTTTATACCATTCAAATGTCTGAGAAACTATGTCTACATGAGGATTAAAATTAAATTTATAGTAAATTTTAATAAAAGTTGATAAAATATTTGATTAAAAAGTTTTGAATTCTATGAAATGGTTGTTAAAATTAATTTTTGATTTAGATTTAGATTAGACAACTGATTTTAATTCTCACTAAATAAGAGTTATATATAAAAAAAACTAATTTGTACTTTATTTAGGACGTAGGAAATAATTTTGCGAAATGTGAAAATTCACACCATATATATGTTTGAGCCCCATTTTTTGAGGAAAATAGATTTTATGTAGTGATTTTTTGAAGAATATGTAGAAACAGAACATAATAGAAAGAGATTCATACAATATCTTGAGAGTTTTAGATTTCAATTGAGTGCATTGAGATTTTGTAAACACAATTGGTATTGATTATAGTAAATTTCTCCTCATCTGCCCATAATTTTTTTCTATATTGGGTTTTCAAGTAAATCTTGGTGTTTATTTTCTTATTTATTTCATTATTGTCATTATCTTGCAATCTAAATTCATAACAAGTGGTATCAGAGCGATGTTGATTGTTCCGTCTGGAGACAATGAAGTATGATATCTCGTTGTTAGATAGAAACACTAGACTTACCTTATGGAAAGTGAAGATGCGAGCAGTTCTAGCGCATATGAATTTGGAGAAAGCACTACTTGACTTTGACAGGATATCTACTACCTGGACACGGGATGAAAAGCAACGTAAGGATCAGATAGCCCATACTCAAATTCTTCTATATCTTTCAAATCAAATTCTTCAGGATGTTCTAAAGGAGAGAAAATTCATCTATATCTTTCAAATCAAATTCTTCAGGATGTTCAAAAGGAGAGAAGTGTCGTTGAAGTTGAAATTAGAGCAACTTTGCATGACAAAGAGCTTGACCAATAAGTTACACTTGAAACAGCGCTTGTATTCTCATTGGATGTTTGAAGGTGCGTCATTGGATGATCACTTAACTATGTTCAAAGAAATCGAGTCCGATTTGGAAACATTGAAAGTTAAATATAACAAGGAGAACTTGGTGTTGATGTTGTTGTTGTTGTGTTCTCTGCCACCATCATACGTGACTTTTAAAGATACTATTCTCTATAGTTTGGATACTTTCACCGTGGAAGAGGTCTATGATAATTTACTATCTAAGGAGAAGATGAGGCATCTTGTTGGAGGATCTGGAAATCATGTTGAAAGCTTGGTTGTGCATGGGAGAAATCAAGATAGGAATCTTGACAGAAATATGAGAGGCATATCGAAATCTTGACATGTTGAGAAGACATGTCACTATTGTAAGAAGAATTGGCATATTAGAATTGATTGCTATGCTTTGAAGAATAGAAATAAAGCTACTTATGGTTCTGAGAAATTGAAGCAACATGTTAATTCAATGGAGGCTGATGTTGTGAAAGATGGGTAAAATGAAGGAGAGCTTCTTGTGATTTTTGACATGGATTTCAAACCATATGAAGAATGGGTTCTTGACTCGGCTGGTACTTTTCATGTGTCCTAACAAGGACTAATTTTCAACATATGAAGGAGTTTCGAGAGGTGCAGTTATTATGGAAACAACGAACCTTGTAAAATTCTCGGAATTGTTACAGTCAGAATCAGAATGTTCGATGGGGCTATCAGGACACTTACAGATGTAAGGCATGTTCAAAACTGAAGCGGAATCTCATATCTTTGAGTATACTTGACTCAAAGGGTTATAGATACACTGGTGAATGTGGAGTTTTGAAATGGAGTTGTGATGCCCTTGTTGTCATAAAGGGACATAAAAACTCTATACAGTTGTACATTTTGCGTGGTTCCTAGAGGATGCAGCAGTTTCTACTTCTTTTTTGACAGATAATGAAATTATAAAATTTTAGCATATGCGGCTCGGGCATATGAGTGAGAATGGCATGATAGAGCTAAGTAGAAGATGACTTATTCATGGGCAGAAGACCAGCAAAATAAATTTTTGTAAGCATTGTTCTTTGGGAAACAAAAAAGTGTCAAATTCATGAAAGGAAGACACGACACAAATGAAACAATTGTATATATCCATTCAGATCTTTGGGAACTAGCCACGGTGCCATCAAAAGGAGGCTATTATTATTTGTTGACAGTGATTGATGATTTCTCCAAGAAAGTTGAAACGTCTACTCACAGTTAACGGATTAGAGTTTTCTTCGGATGAATTCAATAGCTTCTGCGAGGCTGAAGGCATCTTAAGACACTTAACAGTGCCTGGAACTCTTCAAAAAAATGGTGTAGTAGAACAGATGAATAAAACTTTGATGGAAAAAGTTCGTTGTATACATCTTATTTTCTAATTAATTGCTCACCCTCAACTACTATTGATAAAAAGACACCAGAAGAGGTATGGTCTGGCAAGTTTTCTTGTTATTCTGATTTGAAAATTTTTTGGTGTCCTGCTTATGCTCATGTGGATAATGGGAAGTTGGAGTATAGGTCTAAAAAGTGTATCTTTCTTGGGTATTAATCAGGTCTGAATGGCTCTAAATTATGGTGTCCTGAGACAAGAAATATGTTTGTTAATAGAGATATAATATTTGATGAACTTGTCATGGTTCGTGGTTCACCTCTTGGGGATTTTGATAAAACTGAGTAGAATCATTAAACTTAGTTGGAGTTGGAAATTGATTCAAATGAATAATCAGAGGTTGCAAAACAATCTATTACAGATCAATCCAGTTCAGGGTTGACAGACAGTAATATATTGCATACTTTGGCTACACCACCAGCACCACAAATTCAATAGCTAAGAATAGACCTCGTAAACAGATTGATCTCCACAGAAGTATGGAGAAGCAGATTTGGTAGCTTATGCATTGAGTGTAGCTGAAAATATTGATTCTACTAAGGAGTCTGCTACATATTCATAGGCAATCGGTTGTAATAATTCTGCTATGTAGGAGGAGATAGAGTCATTGAGCAAAAAAGACATTTAGGATTTGGTAAAATTACCTATAGGTAAAAAAGTTGTCCGCTGCAAATGGGTGTTCAAAAAAAAAAAGTACTTCAGGGATTGAAGATGCTAAATACAATGCTAGATTGGTGGCAAAGGGCTACAGTCAGATTCTAAGTATTGACTTTACAGATATGTTTTCACCAGTTGTGAAGTATAGTTCCATCCAGACTTTACTTGGAGTGGTTGTTAAGAATGACTTAGAGCTTGAACAGATGGATGTGAAGACAACATTCTTACATAGAGAACATGAGGAGAGCATCTACTTGCAACAACCAGAGTGGTTTATAGTCTATGGGAAAGAACATTATTTGTGCTTGTTGAAGAAGTCCTTGTATGGACTAAAGCAGTCATCGAGGCAGTGGTATAAGATGTTTGATTCATGCATGACTATTCATGATTTCTTCAGATGTAATTATGATAGTTGTGTGTACTTCAAAAAGGGAGATAATGGATCGACTACATATTTGTTATTATATGTTGATGATATGCTCATAGCAACCAAAGATAAAGCTGAGGTCAAAAAATTAAAGTTTCAACTCAGCAATGAATTTGATATGAAGGACATGGGTGTAGCAAAAAAGATTCTTGGTATGAAAATCTTGAGGGATAGAGAGACTAGCATATTGTATTTGAGTCAGAAATGGTACATTGAGAATGTGCTTGAAAGATTCAATATGGAGAATGCGAAGATTGTCGATACTCCTTTAGTTGCTCACTTTAAATTATTATCTAACTTATGTTCTCAGTCAGATGAAGATATTGATTACATGTCTCGGATTCCTTATTCCAGTACAGTTGGTTCGCTTATGTATATTATGGTTTGTACAAGACCTAATTTGGAACATGCAGTTGTGCAGTTAGCAGATACATGGCAAACTCTGACAAGGAATATTGGAAAGCAATGTAGTGGATCTTTAGATATTTGAAGAGGCTCTTCCAATACTTGTTTGCATTTTGGTAGAAATTCAGGTAGAGTCATTGGGTATGTGAATTCAGATTATGTAGAGAATCTTGATAAGAGGAGATTACTTAAAAGCTATATATTTTAGTTTATCCTTTGAAGCTGTGCTATCATCTGAAAAGTTACTTTGCAAAATATAGTAGCATTATCAACAATATAAGCAGAATACATGGCCTTTACAGAGGCATGTAAGGAGGCTATGTGGTTGAGATGATTGATTGGTAAAATCATGAAAACTTGCAGATGTCTAAAGTATTTTGTGATAGTAAGAGTGTAATTTTTTTGACTAAGGATCGTATGTTTCCCGAGAGGACTAAGCACATTGATAAGAGGTATCATTTTGTGCGTGTGATTGCTCGTTGTGGTATTATAATGAGCAAAGTTGATACCAATAATAATCCAACTAATATGATAATAAAATCACTTCATATTGCTAAGTTTGAACATTGCTTAAATTTAGTGGGTGTTTGTCATTGACTTAGTCAATTGGAGGCTTGTTTTGAAGATGAGGAGTGGTGTTTATTGATTGAGTCGTGACTTGAAATTTTTTGTGGTAAAATTTGGTTCAAGGTGGAGATTTATTGTGGTTTGACCCAAATTCTAATAGGTATTGGAGTCTAAATTGAAGTGATCTTGAAGAGATCAAAATTATGAATCAGAGGAAAAAGTCATCGCATTTTGGAGCCCAAAAGAAAAAACCCAAGACTTGGTTGCTCATTTGGCGTTGCCTTATCGCTCGAACGATGGGGCTATCGCCCGCATGTCACTCGAGCAACAAGTTTATCGGCCTAGGCATGTTTTCGATTTTGACGCCATTTTGAACTCCTATTCTTCTCTGTGTGTGTGTGTGTGTGTGTGTGTGTGTGTATAACGACTTATATAGAATAGTACAACATAACATAAAAATAGAGATTCATACAACATCTTGAGAGTTTTAAATTTAAATTAAGTACATTGAGATCATGTAAACAAAATTGCTATTGATTATAGTGAATTTTAACTCTCTACCCAAGGTTTTTTTTCCGTATTG
>CAIGRB010074780.1:131307-156904 GCA_903798255.1 Fraxinus quadrangulata
TAGATTAGACAACTGATTTTAATTCTCACTAAATAAGAGTTATATATAAAAAAAACTAATTTGTACTTTATTTAGGACGTAGGAAATAATTTTGCGAAATGTGAAAATTCACACCATATATATGTTTGAGCCCCATTTTTTGAGAAAAAAAGATTTTATGTAGTGATTTTTTGAAGAATATGTAGTTAAAAAATAGGGATTTTTTTTGAATATATGTGCAAAATTATTTTATCGAGAGAATGTGTGATTGAAAATAAATTTAAACAAAGATTAATTTTTTAAATAACATGGCTTAACGGAATCAACATATTAAAATGCAACTAGTTTGTCCTCTATTTAGGACTGAGGAATTACTTTTGCATCATGTGATCAAAAGTAATATTATTTATCATTATAATGATGAATTATTGGTGATATGAAACTTATGTTAAATAATAGTATATGACAATTCAATTTTCATGAGAGAGGGGGAAAAAAATTGAACATCATATCTCATTATTCTATGACCATGTAATCAAATTTACCTCGGAACAAAAAAGTCGTTTAATGTGTTTAGTCACATTTCTAGCCTAGCTGGAGATTCAAACTCAAATTTAAGTTCATATTTGGTATAGTTTAAAAAGTTGATAAAAAAAATTAAGTCAAAATTATAATTAATTTTGACCACACATTTTATAAAATTTACAACTTTTCAACGATTTATTTTATTAATTTTTATCAAAATTTAATAAAAACGTAAATTTTAAGAGAGATGCTATGTGTACATCAGGAGTGTATAGTCCCTTCACAATAGGGGAGGGCAGCGCTTTTTATATTGGGCACAGACTTTCCTATTGTGAGAGGGTTGTACACAAAGATGTACGTATACCTTGGTATACAAATAGCAAAATTTAGTTTTTAAATACATCAAACATGGTTCAACCAGCTGAACTAAGAAAAGCTCATTTTAATATTAAGGTGGAATTAATTTTTAACAGGACTTTCCAATAAATTATCAATCTAGAAGGTGTCTTAGTCGTTTGATTTGTCCAGTCGCATTTCTAGCCAAGGTGGTGGCCGAATCTCAAATTTAATTACGAAACCATTTTTTTCCTACTTATTTGTCAATAAGAATTACTTTTGTGATTTTTTTTTAATACATGCGTCCCATCGTGAGATAGAAAGTCAAAAAAAAGGATGGACACATTAACAACTATTGAAAAATGTATTAAAATGAGGAAAAAAATTTGAAAAGGCTAAGTTTGTGCTTGGTGAACTAAGAAATCTCATTTTAACATTAGCTGAACTAATTTTCAATTGTACTTTTCAACAAACTATCAATCTAGAAGGTGATGAACTTTGATAAAAGATGAGTGTACGCTTCTAATTCGACAATTTGAATATATAAATACGAATAATGTGTTTCTTTCTTTAGTATATTAAACTCGTAAAATCCCGACTCTTCATTTAGAAGTCATAATTGAAATGGTTATAATAATCGATAGACAATTAAATGGTGCTTTTTGGCATCGTACAAAATAAGCTGGAATAAAACCTTGAGGGGCATGGACCGAATGGTAGTTGATTAAGTTTGACAAGTAACTTATAAACAGAGAATAAGCAGACAATGAAGTAAAAAAATAAAATGAATTAAATAGCCAAAACCATAACTGAAAATTACTATAAAAGCAATGCTTTGTAGCATTAACAAAACGCTGAGAGCTAATTGGACAGATCAAAAAATAGAAGATAAAATATGGCCTCTAAGGGTAGTGCTGTACCAGTAATTGACATGCAAGATTTCTCAGGTCTGCCTGAAAGATTAGTGAAGGCTTGTGAAGAATGGGGATGCTTTAGGATTGTTAACCATGGTGTTCCAAAGGAACTCATGTCCGAAATGAAGACCGTGTCACGTTCTCTCCTTGACCTCCCCATGGAAATCAAACTGAGAAACTCTCATCCTGAGCATGGCAAAGGATACACCCCACCTAATATGGCAAGCCCATATTTTGATGGTTTGAGTTTATACGATATGGCCTCGCCTGGAGCTGTCGACGATTTCTGTGCTCAAGTTGATGCGTCTCCTCATCAAAGGTACTGTTCTTGAATGCATCTATGTCACCATTGTTGAAGGTTTTAGTTTTCTTATCTGTTGAAGAATTTTTCTTACTTTATTGTTTTGCAGAGAGATAATAGAGAAGTATGTTTTTGCTGTGTTTGATCTTGCACACAACCTAGGCAGCAAATTGATGGAAGGTTTAGGGTTGGGCCGTCATGATTTGTTCAAGCATTGGCCATGCCAACTGAAAATGAACAAATATAATTACAGCCAGGAAACTGTAGGATTAACGGGTGCTGTAATGCATACAGACCCTGGATTTCTCACAATACTGCAAGATGATGAGACAGTTAATGGCCTGGAGGCGGTGGACAAGTACACTGGAGAACTGGTTTCAGTTGATCCCATACCAGGGACCCTGGTTGTCAATGTTGGAGATGTGGCCAAGGTACGAGCTACAAGGCATAATTTAGATAAACAAATTTATTCTCACTCCAACATATTCAGTTTTTAATCTTAAGTTGAATTCACATGGTATTGCATGAGATAGAAATCATGAGTTTAATCTTAAGTTGTGCACACGATGAAACCAATTACCCTGGTTTATACATCAGACTGTCCAACATAATGTTAGATATTTATAACATAAATATAATATCTGAAAGAAATAATTAATTCAGATGAAGTGTCCAATGGGTGAAAATGTGGAATTTGTGTGGGAAGTCGGGGGTTCGAGTCACACCTCACGCATTATATTAAAAGGTCTTTGATTGGGCCTTGGGGCCTTGTGCTTTCTTGATCCAAATAAAATAATTTTTATTTTATTTTATTTTCGTAATTATTTAATGGGTCAACTAGCCAGTATTCAGAAACTGTTTTTAACTGCCCAATATTAACAACCCATTACCACTGCATATAATGTTGGATCATGGTGGAGGCAGTTTCATCTCTTCTCCATTTGGACATTAGGCAAAACACACAAAAAACGAATTATATCTTTCTATTGAAAAAAGAAAATATTATACTCAGTCATATTTTTCTGGAGTACACTTGAGAGTTCTGGAAATTAATTGTGATTGCTGCACAATTGGTTTATTTGATCGTTGTATCCTGGAGGTGATTGTCCACAGAGGTCGCAGCAGTTGTCGAAGGGTAATTTCGCTTTAGGACATCGTGCTGTCAAGAGACTCGATCAGTCGATAAGTTTTATTTTTCTGCACTTTACTGTATTGCAACTATTAATCTGTCTAACACATAATACAAAATTTCGTGTCTAGAGAAAAATATATTTGGAGATTAACTCATCATAGAAAATATTGTAATAGGTTTGGAGCAACGGGAGGTTTTGCAATGTGAAGCACAGAGTGCAGTGTTACGAGCCAAAAATTCGCACCTCAATTGCATTTTTTGTATTGGCTCCAAGGGATGAAAATGTGGAGGCGCCGCCACAGCTGGTGGACGTCCACCAACCTCGTCTCTATGTTCCTTTCCATTTTGAAGACTACAGAAAGCTACGAACTTCCACAAAATCACCAATTGGTGAAGCCCTTGAGTTGCTTCGCACAAAATATTAGAGTCAAATATGGAGAAAAAGGATGCTTTATATTTAATTTTGTTCATTTGTTTTTTTTTTTTCTTAGCACGAAGGAGCACTGATTTTTATCATGTACTGTGTTAATTTACAATATTTTATACAATATTCTATACTTTTTCAGTAATAAAATAATGCATTAATTTAGCCCAAATTAAATGTATAGTGAATTTTTTACACAGTTGTTGACATTTGCATTATTATCAACAAATAATTAGATGATTTTTTTTTTAAACTGACCGATTGAATAAATATAATGTACACCAAATATGATTGATTGTGAAAACTGAAGTGGCCTGAGGGACGTGGGGGCCAGTGGGATCCTCGAACTCACTGAAAAGAAAAAAAATTATAATACTTTTTGTTTGAATTTTTTTCCTATAGTTACATTAAATCTTCACTAGATTCGAATCCAGACTACGTCATTGTTTACATGAGATGTGAAAAACATGGCTCCCACATTATCGCCTATGTTGCTTTTTCTAGCTTATCATTTAAATAGTGAATTAATTGTTTGCTTTATTTTCCAAGCTCATTTCTTACCCATAATCTCAAGTAATAAAATTGTATATTTTAGCTTTGAAAAAAAATATGGTATTAAAGGAGACGTAGTTATACTGCAACTTAAATTGCGTGTTTCACTAACTCGATTGGTTAGAAGTTCATGCTAATCATAAGTATTATAAACAACTATAATGCATATTGAAAAATCACCTAATTAGAGTATTTTAAGTTAGATGAGATTAATTGAAAATCTATTTAAGAGTGGCTACAATTTTTATGTTGACACTTAAAATTATAAACTGCATATACTAATAATCTCAAGGGGAAAAAAATTATTTTCCACTATGTAATTGACATTAAGGAAATGTAAATTTACTTGAGCTCTTCACCAAGTTGGGCATTAAAATGAAGAAATTAAAATAAAATTTCACCCAATATTGCATCTTGATTACGTTCCTCAATATTATAAATTACGAATTACTTGCAAATTGTTTGATAAAAGAATAGAGTAAGGATGGTAAAGGGTTGGGACGGAGTTGCCCTCGTAAGAGATTTTAGTAAGACGACCATGGAAGCGTCGGAGTAAAAATGGAAATATCTACGTTCTTAGACAAGTTTATTTATTTTTATTTCTAAATCAAAATTTAAATTTATAAAAATAAAGTAAGAAATAATTAAGAGGGGCGGAACAAGGACAGAGATATAGTGGAATCGGGACATTTTACCTCGTATGAATAGAGAACAATATTTGTTTAGATACATCATACAACAAAATCCCTAGTTCAATTCGAATTCATATCTCCTGCTCCTTGATCCTTGGGATTCCACTCAGTAATCCATCTCAACCAATCAAACTACTTCCCAGCTGTACCCAAAATTCTACCTTGAGATGGGTATTAAGATCTCATCGGAATCCCAAGATTTTGATTCAAATTTGACAACTCCCCTCAACCCACCCACCGCCAGAATGGACCCTTTGCAGCAGTCTGCCACCGCCTCCGGCAGATCATACTGGCGGTTCAGCAAACAAGATTTCTACCCCGAACCCACCTTCGAGAATTTGTCAACTTACCTTTCAGCTCTCTCCAAGACCCCGTATCGCCTCAAGGACCGGCTTCTTGGCCGCTCCAGCGAAGCCGGGGAATTAATCGAATGCAAGAAACAATCTGAAAATGAAATGAAGAAATGTCTCACTTGGTGGGACCTCATGTGGCTTGGCTTCGGCTCGGTGGTTGGCTCCGGAATCTTCAGCATTACCGGCCAGGAAGCGCACAACGATGCCGGCCCGGCTATTGTGCTCTCTTACGCGGTCTCAGGTTTGTCGGCTTTGCTATCGGTTTTCTGTTACACCGAATTTGCTGTTGAGATCCCCATTGCTGGGGGTTCATTCTCTTTTCTTCGAATTGAATTGGGAGATTTCGTTGCTTTTATTGCCGCTGGAAATATTCTTTTGGAAGGCCTTGTTGGGGCTGCGGGTTTAGGCCGTTCATGGACATCATATTTTGCCAGTATTTTCAGTAACAACCCTGATTTCATGAGAATCAGGGTCAACTCCTTTGCAGAAGGGTTCAATTTGTTGGATCCTTTAGCTGTGGTTGTTTTAGCAGTTGCTAATGGTATTGCCATGACTGGTACAAAGAGGACCTCAATTTTAAACTATGTTAGTTCTATATTTAGTGCTATTGTGATCGTTTTCGTGATAGTAGTTGGGTTTGTGAATGGGAAGACTGAGAATTTGGGGCCATTTTTCCCGTATGGGGCCGAAGGTGTGTTCACAGCTGCGGCAGTAGTGTATTGGTCTTATACAGGTTTCGATATGGTGGCTAATATGGCTGAGGAGGTTAAAAACCCTTCGAGGGACATACCAATCGGGTTGGTTGGTTCAATGTCTATGATCACTGTGGTGTACTGCTTGATGTCGTTGGCTTTGGTCATGATGGTGAAGTACACTCAGATAGATGTCAATGCAGCCTATTCAGTTGCCTTTGTGGGGATTGGGATGAAATGGGCTAAGTATTTGGTTAGCATTGTTGCACTTAAGGGGATGACAACAAGTTTGCTTGTTGGTTCTATGGGACAAGCACGATACACGACTCAGATTGCTAGATCTCATATGATACCTCCTTATTTTTCTTTGGTTCATCCAAAGACTGGAACGCCGATATATGCTACCCTCTTGGTAACTACCGGGAGTTGCATTCTTGCTTTCTTCTCGAGTCTGGATGTTTTGTCGAGTGTGTTATCATTTAGTACACTTTTCATTTTCATGCTTATGGCTGTGGCATTGCTCGTCAGGCGTTATTACGTCAAGGACGTGACTCCGAAGTGTGATACAATCAAATTTGTCATCTCATTGTTTGTAATCTTTGGTTCATCACTTGGGATTACGATTCTTTGGAGCTCTAAATATCGAGGATGGATTGGGTATGTTGTGACAGCAGGCTTATGGTTTTGGGGTACTTTAGGAATGGCCTTGACATCGAAGCAGAGGATTCCAAAAGTATGGGGCGTTCCACTTGTTCCATGGTTGCCGTCACTGTCAATAGCAATGAATCTTTTCCTCATAGGATCTCTTGGCATTGTAGCCATCTGGCGTTTCATCATATGTAGTGCCGTAATGCTAGTTTACTATGTGTTAGCTGGAGTCCATGCGACTTACGATATGGCTCATGTGGATGAGCAACCACTGATACTTGAACAGGGGAAAGGAGATTCCAGTGGCGGGACCTTATAGTAGGTAAAGTGCTTTTGAATTTCACATGAACCTAATTATTGTTTTTTAGTCTCGGGATTAGGTGTGTAGCCGGACACGTAAAAATCTATGCTGCAAATATCATTTTTTATAAATGGTCCTATTGATTCCGTGCTTTCTTATGACTTTTGTAATTATAAAATCTAGTAAGAATGCTATGGAAACCTTCAATACATAAGCATTATCTTTATATATAAGCTCAAGGGTTGATTGTCTTTTGGTGTTTGGGAGTCATTTAGATTGACAATTGCTTGCATATGCCTTTTTACTCTCTATTTTTACATAGCTAGGAAGAATTTGAACTCACTTTCACTAATGGCTGTCCAATAAAGTTAGTAAGGGACATTTAGCATGACTTGTGGACTTGTCTTTGTTACTGCTTCTGCTTCTTTTTTTTCTTCTAAAAGATCTTTAGCCACTTTTAGGAAATTATTCAAATATCTTTAAAAGAAGCTTCATAGCCCATGTTTGAGCCCCATTCTTTCGCCTTTTTTCCCATTCTTTTTTTACGGTACTCATTTTCAACCACATTCTCCAAATAAAATAATATTACACACAAATCTAAAATTTTTCATCACTTTTCCACCACACATTCTCCTATCAATCACTATTCAAAAACTAATTCTTCCTAAAAAATGGGGGCCAAACACCCACAATATTTGCTGGGAGTTTTCACATGGGTGACACCTAACACATATAAATTAGCTAGCACCTTCTTCCCTTCCTCCTCATTAAAAAATTCAACCATAGCTATTTCACCTCTTTAATTATAAAAACTCACATTTAATGTCATTTGAAAGTATGCAATTTTACGCACTCATAGTATTAGTGCTCTCTCATTGTTTTCTCATAAATCCCCGGTTCCCGTAAACTATTGTAGCTCACGTCTTCCGTCCATCCTACATCCAAATACAATTATGAGTTTATTGATTTTATTGTCAAAGTGCTTGTGATTGCCTTCCCTACCTCCTGAGAATGTCAAATACTTCTAACCATTTGATCTAGTGTGCAGAAAACATACCACGTAAACATGAGTGGAGCCATAATTTGTTGACAACTTCATCCGTATAGAATCCAAGGTCAACAATTGTAACTTATATTTGATCTCCATTATCTAAAAACTCTTTTTTTTTTTTAATCTCAAATTCATTTTCAACCATACATTCTTACGATAAAATATTTTGTACCTAAATTTAAAATTTTTTTTCTACTTTTTAACTACACTCCAAAAATTCACTATTACAAATTCATTTTTTTTTAAAAAAAAAGTTTCAAACATAGGCTAATAAATTCAACCTCACTAAAAGCCAGCGCAATTCAATTGCCACTGTCTTTTTTCAAACCTACAACCCAAGGACAGGTCATATCTTGCAGAAATCCTGGCCAGCTTTGAATGCCCCATCCTCCAACAGTCCAACTGCTAGCATTATAATTCATTTATTTTCTCACCGTCTATTAACAATATATTATGAAATGGTTGAACCCCAACTTTGAGGGTCCCACCTTCCCCCTCTCCTCTCCTCTCCTCTCCTAGAACATTGTAGATGAGGTAAATTGCGTGATATACCTCAACAGTCAAGGTGCAAGAGCTGTTATACTGATATTCATAAAGAGTTCAATTACATACCTTGTAAGAGGCAGGAATCGAACCCTCATATTGCTACTGTTAGGGTACAAGAACTGTCATATTAGTGCTCATAAACAGTCTAATATATTATGGCTTTTACTACTTGAGTAATAAGCTGTGAATTCAAACTCAACATTAGCTATAAATCAAGTTTTAACAAAATAATTCATGTAGTTGGATGTATATTTTAATTATTTATTCCATTTAAATTTGTTTTACCTCTTTTATTGCATTGACTAGATAAACAATACCAAGTCATATCTTATAAACACAAAACAGTTAATATTGCTACTACACAGTATTAGATTACACTACAAAGAACAACAATAACATCCATTGATATCAAGCCAAACATAGCAAACATATAATAAGAATCGATCTAATCAACTTGAATGGAAGTAAGATGCATTGAAGCTAAAATCTTGTTCATCATATTGTAATCTCCAGTCTTGTCCAATATTATATAACTAACATCTCCTTGCATATTGGGCAGGAGGATCATACTACATTGGATTGTAACAAGAAATAAAAAGAACCAAAATCTTTTCCAAACTTGCAAGGGAATGTTGGGTACACAACACAACACTACACATTACATGTATAGATAAATTTATAATGAATAAGATTTTATTTCTTTATGACATAAACAAGAAATGAAAAATTATACAATTCGATATTGTGTACAACATATCTCCTTAGAATTAGATAATGTTGTAGACGATAACATACCAAACATATCACAAGCGATCTAATTAACTTGAATGTTTGGTAAGAAAGTTTGAGTAGTTCCGAAGAGAATTAAGAAAGAAAAAGGAAGCTGAAAGCTTCTTCATTATATTTCCAGTCATATTCAGTACTGTATCACAGATGACTGTCGGGATTGGTCATGCAATATCTTGGGAAGAGAATACCTAGTATCAGCACCCTTCAATGGGGTTGGAGTAACTTGCATGAAGAGATAATTTCCAGCAAAAAGATCACCAAAATGGGACTGACTTTCCTTCAATCTTCTCAAAATCTTACCCCAAGCAATCTTCACCAGCCTTGCTTTTCTTCTCAAGAATCTCTTCAAACTTGGAATTTTTATCCTCAGTTTTCTCCTGATATGCACCTTCCTGAACCGGCTGCTTCTCAACCGTCTGATCACCTTCTCTCTGATATTAATATCATGATAATCACCATCTTCATTAAACCAAACTTCTGATCTCAGTTTTTGGTAGGAGGGTTTTGCATATGATCCCATCACCGTTTGCAAGAAAGTAGAAGAGAAAAAGTGATAGATATTGAGGGAATGAAGATGGATCGTCCTTGTCTCATTTAAAAACACTGTGGAAATTTTGTTCGAGGTCATCCAAATTATATGTTTCTGTCGCGTGTATCACTCAACTTCAATTTATTTCTATATAATGTAGTACTTCGGCTAAAATTTTTGTTCCAACTTCATCACTTAAATTTAGCCTCCATTTGAATACAATGTATAAAATTGATTCATAAATTCACACAATATCAAATATTAATTTCAATCAAAATTTAAAATTAGTACTCATTATTTTTCAACTTGTATTCAAAAACTGAAAAAAATTAACACGGTTAACAAAATACCTCCAATATTTATTTATTTTGAAAGCCATAACTCCAATATTTATATACATGCCATTTGTCACTACAAAAGACACACATTTATAACAGGAAAAAAAAATGAAATTTGTACCTTTTAGGGGGAAAAAAAAGAAAAGAAAAATGGATTGAACATTCTCCTATCAATCACTATTCAAAAACTTATTCTTCCTAAAAAATGGAGGCTAAACACCCATTTAATTTCATAAGCCGCTTTTAACTTTTCAAAAGCCCGTCAAACAGCCTCTAAGTAAAATATGGATATTGAAAATTTGAAATAGGACTTGGAGAAATAAGTTTTCCATATTTTCCCGTGAAGTCATTGATATGAGCATTTGTAGTACGTTTGTTACATAGACTGTATTAAAGAAGAAAAATAATATAATATATTGTGTAGTAATCTTTAAGCGTACCAAATACGTCGAGCATATTAATTTTAGCAACCTTTTTATTAATAATCAAACAGTTCTACGGTTGATGCAATCAATTGAAAATGGATGTGTACAACTCCAGGCTGTCTCAAGCAACTTTTTGTGTTATAAAATCGATATAAGACCCTTGGAATCCCCTGTTATAGTACTATAATAGACTAATGCAATAAAATAGCTTGAAAAGGATAGTTTTATCAATTATTTTAGTGGCCTGTGGAAGCTGGTGTTTCTCGTGTTGCCTTTTATTATTATTATTTTTTCTTATGACCCAGGTCTTCAAATTTCGTACGACTACTCTTAAGTAGTGACGGCCTTGTCCCCTGGTTCGTCACTCAGATAAATTCGAATGCGATCACAACTTTACACTTGGGTCGGACATTCGGCGATTCTCCACCATATGAACCTCTACTTTCCAACATAGGTCTTCCATTTTATTATTTTAGTAGCTTTAGTGGCACGTGATAGCTATGGTGTTTCACTTTAATATTAAAACAATTTAGAATGTGATTCTTTAGCCCCAGTTTGTCTATCATTATTCCAATCCCCTTTTTCTCAAATTATTTTCAAAATCGCACATTCTCATAATAAAATATTTTGCACATAAAATCAAATTTTTTTTTTCTATTTTTTAGCTACACATTCTTCAAATAGGGGCATACTATGAACAAGTACTTGAATACTCGAATCTTTTGAATGTAAACACCTATATTGATTCTATCAAGTTGACGTGATCAAAGAAAAAGTATGCATTACAAAGAGTTCCAATAGACCTTAAAAAGAGTTTCATTTAGATTCCAAAGTTTTGTTGAATATAGCGATTCAATAATATTTATATTTTCTTACAGTATTTGGTTGCAGATAGAACACATTCAATAAATTAAATTGATTGTAACTTTCATCGAGTTACTCCCATTTCAGTGAATGTGACTTTTTGAAAATAAGTACCATAGCAAAATGAAGGGGAAAAAAAAAAAAGAATGGGGCTCAAACATAGGCTCGATTACCATATTTGTGATTTTTCTTAATCACAGATTGAGTTAACCGTGTTAAATTTGTTTGTAATTTATTCATATTGTAACTTATACTCCTTGTTAAATCGTATTGCACTATGTTAATTATTATCGCTCGTACGTAATTTTGTAAAAGTAAACACAATTTTATTTTCTTGCAATTATGGTACATTAATGTTCATCAAGGATCATAACCTCGCCTACAGTTACATGGATATTATAATTTTAAAGTAGAGATCAAATAAGAAACACTAAAAACAAAATACCCTTTTTCGGAGGTGGTAGATGGAAACATGGTGACCGTTACAATGGAGGGAGATAAAATAGACACGCTTGCCCTAAATGTTTGTTGTATAATATCAGGATTTTAAATAATGGCATAATGTAATTCTTTTGATGAAATATAACATGATTTGTGTTATATTGTGTCTAATAAATAAAACTCACGATTTGATGAAAAAATTGGAGAAAACAAGCTAAAAATAGAGAAGAATGACGAAATTAAAACTACGATGACTAAATTGCAACTTTTCAATAGTCGCGTCGGAACATAACATGAAGTGAAGATGCTACAAACTCAATTGGAGGCAATTGGAAGCTAAAGGGACAAAATGACAAGTGAAAAAGGATAAAAAAAAATGCATTACGAAAAGTTCAAAAACCAATTTGTACAATTGACCCCAAAAATATGAAGCTATGCGTACGCATAAGTCTGCAACTTGCATACGCGAGATCCCATTTTAGGTCGATTAAAGCTAAAATCATTCTACTATGCGTATACTCAACTTATACTATGTGTACGCATAGCTTTCCGACTGGGAAAGATTTTCTTCTATTTTTCTTATTTCGGCGAATTTTGATATGATATATTTGCATCCTTTATAAGTAATCGAAAATGTTATGAACCTCTTTAGAGTTAAAAAAAAATCATAGATTCTAATCAATTTTAGAGGCGAAGAACAATTCTAACAATGTAAAATCAAGGAGAATTGCATATGATATTGAAGATTCTTCATCTGGATTCAAAATTCACATCAAGAACGTGAAAAATTCATAATTCTTCATTATTTCTTCTTTTCAGGTGATAATTTTCCAATTGTTCTTTTGTAATTTAATTCTAAATATGTTAATACTAATTTTTCAATTGTATTGAATGAGTATTTGAACCTTATTTTCATTTATATCAACTCTCAAGAAGTTAATTTAGGAAGTTCTTGTGTTGTTTGATTGATTTTACATACTCATTATACTATTTTGTTGTTTGACCATTAACTGAATAGTTCCTTATTGTAGTATATGAATACTTTCAATAAGTTTATAATGCAGTAAAATCAACATTTATAATTAGAATTAGAAATAATCTCTTTCATACATGCGTTCTTATTGATGATTTAAACTAAATGCATGGTTTTCATATTAATTCGAATTAGGAATATGATCATCTCGTGTTAGTCATATATTGGTGTATCTTGGAAAAGAACATTTAACATATTAACTTTATCGATTGTAAAAATTGCATGAATTGAATAGATTAATTATTAAGAATTGAAATAGATTGAAATAGGAGCATACATGAATCCAATACAAGCATTCACATAGATAAAAACATCATGTTTACTTGCGTTTTAAAGTAGAAATTAGTATAAATAATAAAACACAATTCTCTATTAATTCTATTACACTCCGAATTTAATGAAAGCATATTAACTTATAAATCTTATTACTTGTATAACGATTTCATACACTTACGGATTTCAATCAAACGTTGTACACTATCATTTACAAATTTTGTATAGATTGATGCGGTGGCAATTGATTATAATTTTCAAAATCTTTTCACCATTTAAACAGTTGTGCTTATGTAATGTGGGTTAATGAAAAAAAAAAATTTGAGGATTTTTTTTTATTTTTGGTTTGTGAGATTTTGATTTAGTGAAATCTCTTCATGTCCTTTTTTGATAAATAAATTTGTAAGCTGCCATATACATGTAGTACAAATGTAAAAATATTTTCATGAAAAGTGGGTCTAATTTTCCCCATTATAATTGAGACAAGGGGCTGGATGCTTGAACTAAACTGGGCCTAGATGTCCTTTTGGAGCCCAACGAAAGATTCGAACTCGGCCGAAAGCAAATTTTGTCATGGACTGAATAGTTTGGATAGGTAGGCCATGTCAAGTGGGCTAGTCAGGCAATGTGGTCTGGCCTATTAGAGCCTTTTCATTTTCCCCCCTCTTTTCTTTATTATTTTTCAAAATTACCTTAAATTTTGATTTGTTGCTTGACCAAATCGATCACACCTCTAAAGAAGTTCAAAAAAATTTCATGTCATTTCCTCTCCCCCTTTGATCTTGTATTCTCTATTTCAAAAATCAAGCGAAAAGAATTTACTTCAAATTCGAGGGCTCTCTTTATGAAAGTTTAGAATTCATTTGGCATGTTTGATGAAAGAAGACTCAATAGAACTGAAAGATAATGATGCAATAAAATTTTTCTAGTCCAACGTACAAAAAATATCGTCAATGGCAGTCTGTAAATTTTTATAGGATGACAATTTTTTTTTTATAATCAATGGAAAGGGACTAGGCTTATATTATTATGCACGAGTTAGTCGTATATTCATGTATGTGTGACTTGTGCATAAACCATTTTTTTTTAAATAAATGACAAAAACATTGTCCTTTATTTTTTAATTTGTGTGTTGTCTAATCTTCCTTTTACTCAAATGTTGGACTAATTTGACTACTCATTAGCATTTAATAATGCTTATCTGTATCACATTTCAGATTAAAATATTTGAATAAACTTATTGATGGGGTCCACATGGATCCTTTAGCATTTCAGCTCAAAACTGAAATAAATTGTTTAAAAAATAATTCGGTTTAAGTTTCGAAAATTAGAATCGCCTTAACACCAAATCAAGCCAAACCGTTTACTATTATTTTTTATATATATTTCAAAAGAATGAAATTGGAAGCTTAATTTATATGCTAAATTTTGCATTATTTTATTGGTTTTAAGCTTGTAAGGAGAGATATATATTAGTATTGTAATATTTATGTTTCAAAGTTATATATTGAGATTTTTCATCAACATATTTTTGTTTTTTCATTTGCTTGAAATATGTTATTTCCATGTCGCTAAAACCTGGTTTGCAACCTTATTGAACCGTTAAAAATGGTTTGTTTTGTTTGGGATTAAAATCACATTGTCGTAACAATGAATGAAAATGCATTTCAACTCCATTGAATAATATGAGAGTAACTTGGCAGCCACATAAATTGCTACAAATAGCACTATTAACAGAGAAAATATTTATATCTTGATCATGCCTTTTCAAGGATGGATTTAATTCATTTTTTTATGACCCCAAGATTTTCATAAATGAATGGCTAACTATCTACTTAACTTTTGGGTCTTTATAATTTTCAAAAGGTAAATTTTAAAGAGTGATGTTATTTAATCTCATCGGAGTTGCAATCTCAATTTATGTAATGTTGATGTGGCATTAAATAATAAGTGGAATTAAATAACTCATTTAATTTCATATTTCATCTAACATATCATCTAACGTCATCTAAATTGAGGTTGCAATATCGAGGCTATATAAGATTATTCACTTCTAAATGAGTCAGTCCAACTAGTATACTTAATTTTTTTTTTCTCTAGTCGAAAAATGAAAAGAACAACCTTGCCACATTTTCTTGGTAAGTTAGATTGGATGAGAACGGAATAGGGGAACGAAATCCTTGCCAGCTCAAGAGACTGAATCAGAAAGACTAGAGCTTTGACACAAATTCTTATCCTCAAACCTTTTTAGTTGGATAAAGCTACTTCACTAAAAGGATTTGACAGAAAATTTAACATAATTGCATGTGATAATAGATTATTAGATAAAAAATTAATCGTATTTTAGAATATTCAATGATAAATTGTCACGTGATATTAAGTCAAATTTTATATCAACATTAATGTTTATGGAGTATGATTTTTTTTAGTTTCACCAAAACGTGGAAAGGGAATTATTACTACAAGAAAAAACCCAATTGATATACACTTTCAACTTAGATTTCAAATCAAACTAGCCTTTTTGACTCATTTGGATATTGGATAGCCTTGGACATAAAGTTCAACAGTAGGTTAGGGTTAGGATTATAATTAGATTCAAAGAATGTCAAACTAGAGATTTTGCTTGTTTAAAACACTAGTTCGCATAGGATTATAATTAGATTCAAAGAATGTCACACTAGAGATTTTGCTAGTTTAAAACACCAGTTTGCATTGAAATAAGTAAAATCTAAAGACATTTTTAGATTGGTTAAAGTTATCGGTATAAATGCATGTTATTATGAGTAATAAATCAATAAGTCTAGTCAATGATATCAAGACATAAAATCTATCACATCCTCATCGATTGCTAATACAAACCAAACACGGCTTTGCATTACGATAACGACAAAATTTTGCGCTCGATTTGAAGGCTACGCTCGTGTGAATAACAATATTGATTCGATTTTTCAAGAATTGGTCCAATCCTAAATGGAATTGAAAAAGAAAATCCAACTTAACCACGTTATCATGATGTTGATAAAACCTTAACAATGAAGAAGTTGAGATTAATATGGTCACTAAAATGAACTTTCAACTTGTTAGGTTTTTAGTGTTGGTGATTCTGTAGATAAAATGACTGATTTGTAATACGTAGTAAAAGTCAATGACCTAGGGTGCAATTTGTATAAATTGTGTTATGAGGTTTAGGGTTCAAGCATGAAAAGAGGAGAAATACGGCGTTACATTATCGCTGGCCTATTTCTTGGACACTGCTCGAGCGATCAAAACAGAATGGCTGTCGTCGCTTGTTGCCGGCTCTCGCTTGAGCAACAGATTGTTTCGAAAAACCCTAATTTGTGATTTAAACAGATTTTTTCGGCTCATTCAACCTAATTCTCCTCCTATAAACACCCAAGCCATTGGACGATTTTTGTGTGGTTATTCATTATGTTACTTCTTCCTATTATCTTTTAAGGATCCAAGATATTCTTACATTTATTCTATCATTTTGATTCTTGAGATCATCCAATCACCGGTTGGGAAAAATATCAATTCCTTAAACCAAAACACCACCCACTTCTTATTGGTCATAAGAAGGTACTTTCTCAGTTGGACTTCAAAAGTTTCTGGAGATTGAGAGATGTTGGACTACAGCGCATGAAACATAATAGGAATAGGTGATTCCTAGGTATCCACTTGGAAGTGACGTGAACTATGGATTGGGGAAAAAAAATCAAATCCCTTGAATCCAAAACACCTACTTCCTAAACACTCTTAGGAAGGTACTTTCTTAGTTGAACTTCAGAGATTATTGGAGATTGAGAGATGTTGGACTACAGCGCATGAAACATAATAGGAATAGGTGATTCCTAGGTATCCACTTGGAAGTGACGTGTGCAGAAGAACGTGAGACTACTACAATATATCTTGGTAGAAGATTGTGAGTCTGTAAGTACAACAAAACTTGGAAGCTGCAGGAGGTAGACCGGGAGATCTAGCAGGATGGTTAGACAGTATCTACGGTATCAGATCGTAAGGCTGGAATGAGCAGCAGATATTGGAGTTGCAGGATTTACAACAACTAGTGGAACTAGTTTGGAATTGAAGTGTAACCCACATTGTTTATAATAGAGGTAACTGGTTTGGTCCCGGAGTTTTTACCCAGTTAGGTATCTTCGTCATCATATCGGTGTTCATTGATTACTGCTTTCATTATATTGATTGATTATACAACTGCGGTATTCAAACTTAAGACTAAAATTGAATTGTATGCTTAATCAGCTAGAAATTATTAAAAAGTGAAATGTTGCTTTTAATAGATTAATACCGCACATACGGTCGAATTTNGTATAATTCCACACGTAAGGTCAAATTTAGTTACTAAACTATGTATTTTCATTTGGTATCAGAGCCTAAATTTGAATCCTGGCCTTAGATTTCTAGATGAGTAATTAATTATATGTCCCGCCATATTTTGATGGAAATTTTTATATGACATTCTTAAACTTGCATGGTGTGATTATGTATGGACATAATTGATAAGTTGTAGCATAATTTTCATTATTTGCTTGGGTTGATATAGAGTAATTAGTATAAGTGTTTTCATGTACCATCTGAACTGCACACACTATCATATTGTATGTGACTTATCCGTGTATGTGAGATTTGAGATGGCGGTCACATGTTAGTAATCTGACTTTAAACATGAATTGACCTTATTTATTAGATCTAAGCTCAAAATTAGCACATGCTATAAAAAGCTCAATATTTTATGTTCTTGTTTGAAACTTATTTGACTTGTTCAATTAAGTTTGCGGGATTTCTCATAATTTGGTGCTTATGGTCAACTGACTTGGGTCAACTGGCCTAAAACTCGTTACAGGGATAATTTTAGTCGCTTAATGAAGAAGAGTCGCACTTAAGGTGTGAAAAATAATTATGAACTTAAAATATTGAAATATGTGAAAATAAAATATGCTCAGAATCAGGGGGAGAAAATAAAATATTAATAAAAAATGAGCATTAATTTATAGGTTCTACTGTACTTTATGGTTTAACTTTCATAAGTATAAGAATATACGTATTAGCAGTGATATTTAATATGTTCTTTATCACAAAATTAAGGTTTGGAGTCCTAATTACAAATTATTATTAACACTTTACACACATGTGTCACTTATATATTTACTCCATGTTAACTTGAACTGAGTATGTGGGAAGGTTTACTATACATTGATTATACTTATACATGTTCATAACTGCATTTTTGAATGGTTATATGTTAATGTTACAATTTTTTTTATCACTTCGTCATTTGTGACAAAAAGGGAGAGAGAGAATATACAAACAAAGGGGGAGCATTGAATGAAAAATTGATATTTGCATTTTATGTTTAGGAGTCATTGGGGTGAGACATAGATACATTTTGTCTACTGTATATAAACATTGAGTGTCCGCAGTAAGGGGGAGAATGTGCATTGCATCTACATTGCATATCATATGCATAGCTGTTTTAGTTTTTATGTTTTGTAATGCTAATGTTTCGGTTGATGTTTTGATTGACATTAATGTTACATCTCAAACTAGCATGCTTATTTGTGTTCATGAGTTTTTGATTTCCTATATCACATGCTTTTACGTCGGGTATTGAGTTGTAAATTTCAGGAAACATATTTAACAAGAAATGCAAAAGTCATCAGTTTGATGAAACTTGGATAGTTCAAATTTTGCTTTTAGTTTTTCCTTGACATATTTTATAATTTTGTTACAAAATGTCAAATGGGAAGTTTGTTAGGTTTTTAGCGTTAGCAATTCTGTAGACAAAAAGACTGATTTGTAACGAGTAGTAAAAGTCAATGACCTAGGGTACAATTTGTATAAATTTGGTTATGAGGTCTAGGGTTCAAGCATGAAAAGAGGAGAAACACGTCGCCGCATTATCCCTGGCCTATCGTTTGGACACTGTTCGAATAACCAAAACAGAATAGCTCTTACTCGCTTGTCGCCCTACTCTCGATCGAGCGAGAGGCCATTGCTCACCTGTCGCCGAGGTTTAGCTCGAGTGACAGATTGTTTCGAAAAATCCTAATTTGCGATTTTAAACAAATTTTTCCGACACATTCAACCTAATTCTCCTCCTATTAATACCCAAGCCATTGGACGATTTTTGTGTGGTTGTTCATTATATTACTTCTTCCAATCATCCTTTAAAGATCCAAGATATTCTTACATTGATTCTATTATTTTGATTCTTGAGATCATACAATCACCGGTTGGGAAAAACATCAATTCTTTAAACCAAAACATCACATACTTCTTATTGATCATAAGAAGGTACTTTCTCAGTTGGACTTCAGAAGTTTCTGGAGATTGAGAGAAGTTGAACTACAAGCGTAAGAAGAAGAATATGAATAGGTGATTCTTAGGTATCCACTTGGAAGAGACGTATGCAGAAGAACGTGAGACTGTTACAACATATCTTGGTAGAAAATTGCGAATCTGTAAGTACAGTAGAATTTGGAAGCTACAGAAGGTAGATCGGGAGATCTAACATGTTAGCTAGATAGTATCTGCGGTAGCAGATCGTAAGGCTGGAATGAGCAGCAGATATTGGAATTGCGGGATTTAAAACAGTTAGTGGAATTAGTTTTGAATTGAACTGTAACTCACATTGTCTATAGTAGAGGTAACTGGCTTGGTTTCGGAGTTTTTACCCAATTGAATTTTTCCATCATCATATCGGTATTCATTGATTAATGTTTTCATTATATTGATTGATTATACTATTGTGGTACTCAAATTTAGAACTAAAATTAAATTGTATGTTTAATCATCTAGAAACTATTAAAAAGTGATTTGTTACTTTTAATAGATTAATTCCGCACGTAAGGTCGAATTTGTTAGTTAACTATGCATTTTTCACAACTTAATGATTGTAATAAGGTCAGCCGCCTTTGATTTTTTTTATTTTTTTCTTGAAATATATTTTCTCTATCTTAATATTTCAGCAAATTGGTTCCTTTTACAGTTGATGCTTCATCGTGAGAAAAACTACTTTATGTGCATGTACCCGTACTATATGAAATTTTTGACATAAGACTTGTTTAATAGTCTGCAGTTTAAACAGTTAAAATGAGAAGAATTATAATTCCTTAGGTAGAATTTTTCTTTCTTCAAGTGTCCGACACATGTAACTTTTCGTAAATATTTGGCAGTGAAATTTAAATCAATGATATTAGTTACAATCAAGATTTCTCCTTTTCTTGCAACTAAGGATTTCGAGTGTTTCCCCATGCTCCTCTGATACTGAAATCAATAACAAGAATCCGAAAAAAAAATGGATCATAAAAAAGGAATAACAACGATTTCTTTTTCTTTCAAGCTCAAATTGGAGAGTCTGCTTCACAAGACTAGACTTCAGGCTTCGTAGAGTTCTACCTATATATTACTCATATTTTGATAGGGCTGAGACCGATAAATCTCACCTCATATCTCATGTTGAGTTATAATTAGATTAGGATTGTGTGTTTTGAATAGCTTATGAGTATGAAAAAGAAAGTATATAAGGTTATACTCTGACTTACACGTACTCATAAGAAGTAAATAAGCTTCACCAAATCTAGGGGCTTCCCTGTCACATGAGCTAGGAGAAAGTATGCAAGCATGCGGAAGATGGGTATTTAAGTACGCGTTCTTAGCATAACCTAAATGTAATTGAATTCGTACACTTTAGTAAAAAAATAATATTCATAATTAGTTCTGATATCATATAGATATAGTTGCGTCATTTAAAACTCAAAATAGTGTTTATAAATTAAATATTTATATTTATTTATATTCATATCTTCAACCTCATCGCAAATCTATTACAAAATTATTTTCTCAACTTCTAGATATGCAAAGCATGAGGCATCCTTTTTATGAAGGACATAATGTTAATTCTTTGAACATGAAAAAGTGGTTTTCACATATGTGGACCAACATATATAAAATATTATTCATTTTCTTCATCAACCACATTTTAGTACTGTAACAGCTCACATGTCATATAAAAACATTTGACGGATAACCCTTTCCTTCACATAGGATCAAAATTTTATGACAATTTGAAGTCATTTCACTATTATAGACAATCCTAGGGACCTCCCAAATTATTTTGGATCACTTATTCAAGAACCTTCTCTTATAGTACACTTAATAATCGCTAGAATACCCTATTTTTTACTTTATTTTTCTTTCAATTGGGTCCAAAAGGACATTATTAAATAGTTGAGCTAACCAATGATTGAAATATTGCTATTGCATTTATAACTAGTAGGGTAGTGCTATTAAATCTAAACCTCATGTGGGCATCAATGACATTTTGATACTCTTTCATGGGAAATTTCAAGTTTTAGAATTGATTCAACAAATTGTTGAAAATTATTAGCTACAAGTTGTTTTATCTCACAGTTCTATGATAACTAGACGATTAGCTAGTAATATGAATTCAACATGATTTAGGTACGATCGATAATACAAAAAAATCGATTTTTAACTTCATGAGACTTCCGTAGAATTCAAAAGTCACAAGATCCTAACTATTCTTATATCTCGAGCTCTAAGAGAACTTGAATATTTCATGTCTCGAGCTCTGAAGAAAACTCTAGAATGTGGTGTGAATAACAATCGACTAAATCTACTCGCAACGAAGACATTGGAGAAAAATAAAGAAAATATATTATAACAGGTTGAATAATGGTTATTCTTACTAATGTAGTTTGTGATATGAGGGCAAGTTCGGGTAAAGATCCATTGATCGTTGAGGAAGGGCCTAATACTAGGTCGCGAGTAAAGCGGGTCAAAGAAGAAATAAGGCTACTTGCTCAAACCATAGAGGACGAAATATTGATCACAGTAAGCAAATGGATAAGTTTCATGTTGGGGGATATGAAACAAAGTGGAGTAACTTAATTCAAGCAATGAATGAAAAAACTGAAAAATAACTGCATAGTTGTTCAAGGCATGCGGTTGCATGCCCCTTTATCGAAACCACAGAAGAGGACTTCAGTTGGCCTATGCGACCGCATAAATTTACACTATATAGCCACATAGTACATTCCTAGACGCGAATTTTTCAAATTTCACGCAATCTTATATTTTAGTTAAAACTCTATTTTGTGATATTTTTTGTTATTCTTAAAACTTAATTTCATTTTTAAGTAAATTTTATGGGTTTCATATAAATATGACTCATTCCATTCATTGTGAAAACACAATTTAAGAGAAATTATTGCGAAACATACTAATTTCTTCTTATTCTTTATTGAATTAAGTTTGGATTTACCAAGAATTAAATTCTTATGACGTTATACAATTTAAGTAAAATTCATAGATTTTGTGATCATGGTTTCAAAATATTATTAGCAATTGTCTTGGTAATTTAGTTCAATAATTTATTGGGTCGAGCTTTTCAAATTTTGATTCTTCTTATATTTGATCTAATTTATCATGGGTTTCGAAACAACTATTATTACATGGATTCGCATCACTTACATTAGGGGAAAAAAAAAAAAAAAAGCATTGCCCATACTGTAGCAAAGAAGGGATGCCATTTTATATTCAGCCACATTGACAAGCAGTTTTCTGTGCAAACACCAAAGGAATCAATTATTGTTAACATTCATGAATTGGGACTGGAAGCAACTTTTCAATCAATCATTTTTTTTCTGATCAACTTTCCTTTCAATTCAATTTAATAATAAAAATATAATACTCAACCATGTTAAACTACCTAATCAAGAGCTTGGAGGAGTTATTAATTTTGGAGGTGTGTTTGAGTCACGTTATTTTGAAATAATAAATTAATGAAAAATGTGGTTGAAAATAAAGAAAAGTTATTAATGTGATGAAGAAAATTATTTTATTGAAAAATATGTGATTAAAAAGAAATAGAAAAAAATAAAAATAAAAGTTTAATGTGGTTCAAATAGAGGCTTATTAGTCCTTGTTTGTTTAATCTTTATAAACTGAATATCAAATCAATTTTTATTCACATGTTTTTAAAAATTTATAAGAACTATACATTTATTTACTTTGCTTCGATATAATTTTTGTAATTTAAACAAATTGTAAACACTCCCCAACATCCACACCTCACTCTCTTACCAAATTTATATTTTATTCTGTCCATGCACAACTAGCATAGACAATGGAGGTGGATTATGAACTTACAACATCTCTCTCTCTCTCTCTCTCTCTCTCTCTCTCTCTCTATCTCTCTCTCTCTCTCTTTTATGATGGCGAGTCAAAAGTCTAATGACGACCCCCTAAATCCGATATTATGTAGTAAATTATCTGCTATGTTTTATTAAATAACAAATGCATAAGCTTTCATTAATTCACACACACACACACACACACACACACACATATATATACATATATATTAAAAATTTGTAATTTTCATAAATATATGACAGTGACTGAGGGAAGAGGGGGCCAAGAATTCCAAAGTTTTTCGACTTTTTTTTTTTTTTTTTGCTTTTTAATATTTCATAACGATAGTGCTTAAGAATTTTGTCATGTTTATACGTTTAATCATACAAGCGAGACAAGTCAAACGTGTAAAAAAGAAAATGAAATCTAATTATTAAATTCAATTTTAACAATCTTCTTTGACACGTTATTTTGAATTCCCCGTTTCACAAATTTTCAATCTAAAATATGCGTTGCGAAATTTACCTTGAACACTTTAAAATGATGCGACAAACCTACCATGACAAGTACTTTATATACCCCAAAATAAGAGTTAAATAATAAAAAATTAGATTAATAAATTCTATTCTTGACTATCTCACTGAGAAATGTCAAAACTTAAATTACAATATCTACATGTCATGTTATTATATTAAACCACTTCTATAAAAGCTTAAAATCTTATCAATTATTCGATATAAACATTATTTAATACAACATATCAAACTCTGAGTGAATCGTAATAGGATGTGATGGGCTTGGCCAACCACAACTGGTCCTTGAAATTCCTTAATTATTTGGCATGGCCAACCACAACAAATAGCAGTGCAACTTGTTGACGCAGATACCACGATAATAGTAATTTCGTAGTCCATTTAGTGTCCATGTGTTATGTGCCATAGAATGTTTGATAAAACATATTTGAATGGGTGAAATTTTGAGAAACATTTTTCGATTGAGGGTGTTTACGCAGATGTTCGTTCCGGGGAATCGAATTGAACAGCCTGAAATCTAAATCTACAAAATTTATGATATTTGAATTTTATATATTTGTCTTTTGAGAGCTTGAAATCCAAATTTAATTTATTCAAAAATAGATAGTATTAACACGTTTTGATACCTTTTTATCGTATCTCATCTTTTAACCATCTATTGTTTTGCAAAATCTCTTATATAAGCATTAAATCTTCTCATTGAAAAGTTTAAAATATTAAAGAGTAAACATATCATTAACTTAAATTCGGTTTGCAACACGTCCCCTTACAGACTAGATTCATTTTTATAAAACACATAATGCGTGAATAATTTTTATAAATGGTAGGCGAGGTCTGAACTTTAAGTAAATATTTGTGATTTTTGTATGTGCTAATACTACGTTGAACTATTTTTAATTTAAAATTTTAATATAATAAAAAAAAATCTCCAATAATACAAGAGTTCTCACCAAGTTTTGGGTGATTTGAAGAAGGTAATGACATTGTAAAGTGGGGGTGCGTAATATAGTGACATTGTCCTAATCTTAATAGATTTCAAGTGATTTTGATTTCGTTTTGTTATATGATGAGTTCTTTGTGTGTACAAGTTCATTTAGTTGAGGTACTAGTGCAACAAATACATAGCGAACATTAATAACAAAGGCCAATATTGGCAACACTCAATGGTGTGAAGGTGGATATCGACTATGGAAAATTGACACCATGTATATTAAATTCACTCCATTCTAACGGGGGACCAACTTTGAGATAATAGCTTCATGTCAACGTCTATGCCAACTCATATAAACGGAGACCGATAATGAGATATGGACGATTACATAAGAAGTTTTGAGTGCCAGTGACATTAGTTAGATGAGACATGTAGTGTTAGATGCCACACATACTCAAAAATTCAAGATACGAGGAAATTTTGTTAGACGCATGACGTGTTAGGTGCGTCTAACACAATTTTGTGCAGAACTCTGATCTTTAGCCTCCTAAGCCAACTGTCCGAATATTCAAACAGTTTCTAAGTATTTTTAGACATATGGAAGTAAGACGCGGTACGTGGCTAGCTTAAACAATTATTTCCAAAAAAGAAAAAAAAAATTACTTAAGGCTCATATTATAAAGGTAGATTTTATGAATGCGTCATACCCTGCAATAAAATTCACTTTAGTTTTGGTATTGTTGAAGAAAGATGTAACTTTCTAACGGACACATCAATTGATTTCCAGTGTTTAATGCTTTGGTACTCAAATCTTGG
>CAIGRB010074780.1:159630-170817 GCA_903798255.1 Fraxinus quadrangulata
TATATATGTATAATTATATAATTAAAATATTTTTAAAATTTAAAATTTTAATTGTTATGTTAAGTTAAAGTAAACAATGTTTATAAAAAAGAAGTTGAAAATAGAAAAATAATGATTTTCATTTAACATTATTGTATTTCTTATTCCTAATTGCGTATCATGCCAAATCATTTTTATTAAAGTAAGGAAAATGATTCACATGGTTTAAGCTCCTTCGTAGATAATTTTAATGTGTCGTGCTTAATTATTTTCATTTATGAATTATTTCTTTATTAATTGTAAGCGTTTGACTTTGTATGATATGCAATTGCATAAGATACTAAAACTAAGAATAATGTCACTAACAAGTTATAATTTTCTTGAATAATATCATGCCTTAAATAATGTGAGAGTAAGGGGAAAAGAGGAAAAATATAATTCGTAGGAAGAAACATTTTGATGAAAATGCTACTATAGAGGACGTACAATGACCTGAAGATTCTTTTAGAAGCAATTATTTCCTTTATATAGTAGATCAAGCAATTGAATCACTTGAATGAAGGTTCAATCAATTCAATTCATATGAAAAAAAATTGGATTTATATTTTCTTCTGACAAGTTAAATTCATTGGATAATGCTAATTTGAAAGAATGTTGTAATCATCTTGATATTAATAGTAAATTTTTATTTTTAAGTGTTAAAACATTTTGTTAAATCTTTTACCAGAAGAAATAAAGACAACTTTTGATACATTGACTTATTTGAAAATATTGGATTACTTTCTGAATACATTTATTGCTTGTAGAATATTATTGACCATTCTTGTTATTGTTGTATCTGTCGAAAGAAGTTTTTGAAAATTGAAGTTATTAAAATCTTATTTACGACAAACCATGTTACAAGAACGATTAAATGGCTTAGATTTGATATTTGTTGAACAATATTTGCTAGAGCTTGTTGATTAAGAAAGTTTAATTAGTGACTTTGCTTCAAGAAATCTGAAAAGATTACATGATTTATTGCATTTCAAGGTTTACACGCGGTATTTGATATTTTCGATTTCACGATTTGCTCATATGGAATTGCACGAAGAGTTTAATGATTTGGATGATTCTTTATCGATGACATATGAATTTTGATTAAATTTAGTAGGCATTTTTAAGCTTTACTTATATTTTTCTTATTCACGACATTTAAAAAGATAAACAGTAATTAAATGTTATAATTTTGCAATGAAATAATATTATTGAAATATGTTGACCTCGAAAAACGTAAAGCAAACGTGGACAACAGATAGTTGGCCCACTCACGCCACTCAAGCAAGTTTCGGCATGTTTTTACCAAAGTACTAGTGAGAGAGGGATAAGACGTGAACGTGGGAGATGCTTTACGGCGCGAGATAAAAGTGTTCGAGTACCGACGATAGTGAATAGGATGATTGCACTAACTAGCAATCATCAACACAGTGTATATCATTTAGGATCAAACTAACAGATATAGAACAAGTCAGAAGTTTTCTTGAAAGTATTCCTTTTGAATGTTTTCTCGTGTATTCAAATTGATATTCAAATGGCTATCAAAGATCTAAGAATGTTCCAAAATCCCACTCTCCATTTACAAAGACCGCCTATTTATATTGTTCTGTTTGATGTGGTGTTTGTTAGATCAGAACCACGTGATCTCATCTCCTAGACTGAAACATCACATCACTAAATCTACCATATAATAAATACATTGACAATGGGTATATCGATCATTCATAAAGATTGTCTGTAAATCTTATAAGAGACAATTTCAATTTCAGGGATTTCGGATGAGCCAAGGGCTTATGCATAAGAGAGTTTCGTATTTGTGGTCTTTTCTTGGATCTTTGATAGCCATTTGAATATCAATTCGAATACACAAGAAAACACTCAAGTGCAATTTCAAGAAAATTTATGGCTTGTTCTATACCTGTTAGTGAGTTAATACCTTAAATAGTTACTAAATTTTCTCAAAAATTTTCAGGAAGTCATCGAATTTCAAAAGTTCCCTAATTAGTTACTGAACTTTACAAAAAGTTCCTAAGAAGTCACCGAACTTCAAAACTTCTCTAAATAGTTATTGAACTTTGCCAAAAATTTCTAAGAGGTCACCGAACTTTGCAAATTTGGACACCATACATAAATAGTTTAGTGATCCCTTAGAAATGTTTTGCAAAATTGAATGACTATTTAGGGAAATTTTGGCAAAATTCAATGACTATTTAGGGAAGTTTTGAAATTCGGTGACATCTTAGGAATTTGTTGCAAAGTTTAGTAACCAATTAGGGAACTTTTGAAGTTCGATGACCTCCTGAAATTTTTTTAGAAAGTTTAGTGACTATCTAGGGTATTAACTCCATGTTAGTTTGATCTTAAGTTATTTACACTTTGTTTATGATTGCTTGTTAGTGCAATCATTCTAGTCACTATCATTGGTACCCAAACACTTTTGTCTCGCACCTTAAAGCATCTCTAAAGTTCACGTGTTATCTCTCTCTCATCGATACTCCGGTCAAAACGCATCAAAACTTGCTTGAGTTGATTCGACATTTGTTATCCACATTTACGTTACGTTTTTTAGAGGTCAATAAAATATATTTTTTTATTTCATGAAAGAAACACTACTTTAAAATATTCCATAGGGTACGCAAAATTTCATGGCTGGCCTGGATATAACATTGAATTATCAAATTTCGTCAGCTAATGAAGAAAAGACCAACTGTCACGTGTGTTAATGCACTTTGCCAATAAATTTCATTTCTGACATTTTCCTTAAAGATTAAGATTTGCATCGCAACCAAGTCAGCCTTGGACGCGATTCAAATCAAGGGATGAGGTGCATCCACCTCAGCTCCTGTTTTAATTCCTGTCTGCAGCCCTATTTGAGTGGACATAATTTGGTTCCTGTCAGTTAATATTCTTAGTCAACCTAATCTTGTTCTCTCTCTCTAACATGCTATAAATATAGGCAACCAGGTACCTTCCTCTATATTGTTCATATAAGATACCAATCAATGGTGGTTATGTCCAAACCAGCAATGGAGCACCTCTGTCCAGCCACCACATTGTTCCCTGAAGTCCCATTAATCGACCTATCGAAGCCCGATTCCAAAACTCTCATCGTTAAAGCCTGCGAAGAATTCGGATTCTTCAAACTAATCAATCACGGTGTCCCAACTGAATTCATAACCAGATTAGAATCAGAAGCCATTGAGTTTTTCTCCCTGCCACTCTCTGAGAAAGAAAAAGCAGGCCCTCTCGACCCTTTTGGCTATGGGAATAAGAAAATCGGCTCCAATAGCGATGTGGGTTGGGTCGAGTACATACTTTTAACCACGAGTAATGAAGCAAATTACCAGAAGTTTTCAGCCATCTTCGGTGAAGCTGCAGAGAAATTTCGGTATGTTATGAATCAGAGTCGAGCAAAAACTCTCCATATTCTTTACTTACTTGATTTTTGTTTTGTCTTTCGCAGTTGCGCTGTGAATGATTATGTGTCAGCAGTCAAGAAAATGGCTTATGAGATTCTTGAAATGCTTGCTGATGGATTGAAAATTCAACCAAGGAATGTTTTTAGTAAACTTTTGATGGATGAAGAGAGTGACTCTGTTTTTAGGCTCAATCACTACCCTCCATGCCCTGAGCTTCATCAAGAAATGAATTTGATTGGATTTGGAGAACATACTGATCCTCAAATCATTTCGGTTTTGAGATCGAACAACATATCTGGCCTTCAAATCTCGTTGAAAGACGGGAATTGGATATCAATCCCACCGGATCAGAGTTCGTTTTTCTTCAACGTTGGTGACTCGTTACAGGTACAACGACCACCCTGAAGAATATTTTAGCCCCACGAATAGTAATCCACGTACATGTAGATTCTTTTGCGCACTATTCACATTAATTGCAAATTATTGTGTTGGTTTCTTTCATAATGGACCCCTATTGGTCGACAAATGATTACTCGAATGTTGATAGATTCCTTGAACATAAGGGTTTTAAAAGACCCTTCTCCCTATCACTCAATAGGTCACGTTGCTTTCCCTTTCACGTTTTCGATGGATATTTTTTTACACTAAATCTCGTGTTTGTGTTTACGTGTGTGTTTTCGACAGGTTATGACTAATGGGAGGTTTAAGAGCGTACGACACAGGGTCGTGGCAAATAGCTCAAAGTCGAGGCTTTCGATGATTTACTTTGGTGGACCGCCTTTGAATGAAAAAATAGCTCCATTGCCTTCATTGATGAAAGGAGAAGACAGTTTGTACAAGGAGTTTACGTGGTACGAGTACAAAAAATCTGCATACAAGTCGAGATTGTGTGATAATAGGTTGGGCCTATTTGAGAAAATTGCAGCATCGTAATGGTTCGATATTGGGTTATTTTGTTAACAAAATGCAAAATACTCATTTATAGGGGTTTCTATATAGTTGATTGAGTTTACCAAAGATGGTAAAGTTTGTATTTTCTTTTGCTTTGTTTGTCTTTCTTTCTCATACTATGACAACATTAGAAGAATTGAAGCATTTGTACACGAGCTGATGTTCGTTGCGAACTATTCGTAACTCTCAATTTGGTCCTCGAATCTCCAAATTCGAAGAAAACATACTCGTCAAAAGGAAAAAAAAATTAAAATATTACCACCTCGTAATATTTTATTTTAACATAAACATGAAAAATTCTCACTAATCGATACTAGTTACATAATAATTAAGATCGTCTTATTAAGTAATAACAAGTCTATATAGAAATGATTAATGTAAACTTGTCTAGAATACAACAACTCAAGAGTCATTAATCAAATGTCCTTTATTGCTACAATTAAAGTTGAGTGGTCACTGACTTGGATTTGTGAGCATAAGCATTTAAAACGGGTAAAACATGGACGTTTTCTACTTTTCAATAGCTAAGCATGTTAAAAAGAAAAAGAAAAAGGAAAGTGAAAGTTACATTTAAACTTTTTTTTAACATATTTAGAACTTTAAAATTTTCTCTATCGACGAATAAAATAGATTTCTATGAAAATTAATTACTTGATTTAATTTATTAACTTGTAGGATGGTTATAAAATCCGCCCCCTCCTTTCCTCGGTGCCCCATCTTAAATGAGATAGAGAACTCCCAATAAGTAGTGTTATCAAGGTCGATGCGGATTCAGGGCAAAATCACAACTCCTTGGTTGGAGATAGTTTAGGGATAGTGAACATGATCTCGAATCTGATTTCCAGGGCGTTTTTACCTCCTTGTGAGGATTGGAATGAGAAGGAAAGAGGATGTGATATTTAATTTTCTTGTGGGATGGGTGGTGGGATTGACCTATTGTCATCTTTATTTTTATACTTAAATAAAGATGTTGATGTGAAGTTCGAAGTGATCACTCGAATTCTTAATGAGATTTTTATCTAGTAAGCACGTCGAGTAATTATTCGACGTTCACAAATTCATTAGCTTTTTGTTAGGTAGTAGTTAAGTCTTGGAGATGTATCATGGTCCATGGTTTCAATTTCTTTAACAATGTAAGCTTAAAGTTTTACGAAATCAGTGTGCTTCTAAACCTGAAAAATAAGCACGTGAAACAGATTGAAAAGTACAACTCCGCCAATGCTAAAAAAGCGAGTCAAATGACCGAAACCTCGAACCGGGTGAACCATGGACTGACCACGTGGACCAATCAGCCTCTTACGGCGCATTGATCTACTATGCTTGATTCCGTGTGCTTTTTGTGATGACAAATGAAAAGTTGCCAAATTTATATACATAAATTATGTACAGAGTTCTTCATGTAAAAAATCTGTGAACTAAAGTTGTACCTCTAGTATTGTTTTTAGAGTAAAGCCTTTTATACATCAAATTTGACAATTTGGCATACATTCCCCTCACAATAGGGGGCTCCTTTTTTTTTTTTTTTAAGCAGGCACTCCCTATTGTGAGGAGTTGTTAAATTTGATGTACATTTTTAATGTATATTAACTTTGATTCTTGTTCTTACTCAACACACCTAGTACATGATACCATTATTTCTTTAAAAATAAACAAATAAATGATAAGTATATATGACCTGTTTGGATTTAGATAAAAATAAGTTTTTTAATCGATTTTAATAGAAATTGATGAAATATGTGATTGAATAATTGTGTATCTCGTGAAATATATTGTTAAAATTAATTATTAACTTTAATTTAAATTTTAATCAAATTTTTTAACTGAACCAAACAAGGGCATGAGAATTGAACTCTTCTACATAGTAGATATAATTTTTGAAAGAATTAAGCTTGTTGTACAACAAGTTTGACACTTCATTATGTGTCAAAATTTAAGACATTAGTTATTTAAAGTGTTGTTAAAATTAATGTATAAAAATGGACCGATTAGCACCCACTTGAAGCACAACTAAGCTATTTGTACAAAGTAGAGTTACAAAAGTTGGGTTACAAAGTGTGTTAGCAAAATTCAGACCGATGATTTCAAATGATTTAAAAATATGTTTTAAAAATTATTGATGTAGATGTTATTTTGTTAACTAATTTTGTAACATAACTTTGTACGTGTAACATACGTCGCAGCATCGGGTTAGTGGGTTAGTGGTTTGACTAGTAGATCAAAAGTATAGTTAAAAAAAATATTTTTCAAACTCAAATATGAGGAATTTATATATAAAATAAAACCTAAAGTTAACTTGTCTCAGTTTATGATTATTCGCTAATAATGTCTTAACAGCAGTTTGAGGGTTATTTGTAGTTTATCTTTAGAAGAAATATATATAAAATAACAAAACTAGCAGAAATCCGTTGTAGTCTAGTTGGTTAGGATACTCGGCTCTCACCCGAGAGACCCGGGTTCAAGTCCCGGCAACGGAATCTCTTTTTCCCTGGATTTTATTGTTGCTCAATTTGTCATTGAACTGGTGTGCTGTTTTTGCTCCATTCTCAGTTCAAAAAATTAAAAAAATAAAATAAGAATTAATCGCAGAAACAACATTTTCTTTAGGAATTATTAAGGCGAGCGCAACTGAAGGGCACTAAATAAATTGTCACACTCGAAAAATTTCTAAATCCTCGTGGGTGCTCCTAAAGAAGACCTCTTGGAATCTCTATTCTCACAACTCTTTGTTCATTTTTGAATTGAGCAAAATAAATTAAGAATTAACCACAAAAACAACATTTTCTTTAGGAATTATTAAGGCGAGCGCGACTGAAGGGCGTTAAATAAAATGTCACACTCGAAAAATTTCTAAATTTTCGTGGGTGCTCCTAAAGAAGACCTCTTGGAATCTCTGTACTCACAACTCTGTTCATTTTTTAATTGAGCAAAATAGCGCCTTATAAATGAGTTTCACAATTGAGAATAATTTCTTTTGTGGGAAGAATTGTGAATAATTTCTTTTGTGGGAAGAATCTTAATCAATAATGCACCCTCCTAGAAAAGTGCCTTGTTTACATCCCAATATTCGTCATTTAATACTGGTATCAAGTAAATTCATTAAATTATGCATATTTTGATCCAAGTTCAAGAAGGACGTGTGTTGGCCAAATTTCATATATGAATGTCTGGTAAGAGAATTCATCGTTGGGAAACAGTATGAAAAGCGACGCTTTTGTCACATCTCCAAGTCAGTGTACAAATGAAATAGGCTATATCTATATTTTGTAGATGATTTTATTACTTGAGAATAAGCATTTTGTCTATAAAACTATTGGACGAACCTGAATCAATTAAGGAGCCTATTGTAAATGTACCTTGTTTTATTTCAATTTCTTGCCACCAATGCTGATATCAAGTAAAATCAATCTGTAGTCCCTATTTTGAGTAACCTTTAACAAAGGTGTAGTGTGAACAACTTTTTCCCTTATAATGGCTCCCTTACCAGATTTCATATACAAATTTATGCTCTGGGATCTGATTTATTCATGTTTGGTTCACAGTACAAGAATCACTGCATCACTCATCCTCCAAGTTGCCGCACGCAAGAACTTGCCACATCCTTCATCCCAAATATTCCACTATTAGATGCAACCTTGAATATTTGTTCCACACTCGAAAACAAGACTCAGTTTTTGATCGAGGCTCCCAATAGTAGATCGTAAAGTGAACTTGTCTTCTGAGACAAACCCTCTTGAAAATTCTCCAGTTTTGTACTTTATAACGAAATCACAACCCAAGGAAGTACAATTGAAAAGACGAGCAGTCTAGTGTTAAGCAGATATTGGTAGAGGTTCATGTTCTAGTGGAGATATTGTTTCAACCTTGTTGCGACAAATCGAGTTTCAAAAGCCCTTTTATCAATCACCCGGCTTTCTTTCGGCTTAAGAAGGCTGCTGTGAGAATGAGGATCACTTCAGAACTCGTGCGGTTTCTGGGAATTTAAAACCCGATTTCCTACTCGNAGAAATAGCTTAGTAGCGACATTAGCAGCGCTTGGGATGATTTTAGGCGCGGCCTATTCCCTTTGGCTATATAATCGTGCGGTTTCTGGGAATTTAAAACCCGATTTCCTACTCGAATGGGGATCACTAGAAGTATGAAGAATGCAGTAAAAGACTAGAGAATCGACGTTTAACAAGTACAAGATATTCGGAATGGCTTCGAGTCCTCAGCATCAAATACTAACGAAGTGGAGATAATTAAAGTACTACAACAATTACAAACAAATACTAAATGGTAAGCAACCATTTTTTCCCTAGCCAAAACATAAAATGAAAAACAAGTTTAAGATTTCTATTTGTTGCCCTTCTTTTTCCACAGATCTCCAAACATTCTAATGCCAGAACCTTTCCTCTTTCCGCTCCCAAAAACATCGTCCGGGTCATCAATTAGCCCAGGTGAACCCACATAACCGGCATATCCGCCAACAGGTTCGAACACATTACCATAGTGTTTGTCCATTGATCCACACCTCTCGGAGAGCCTTCTGCCATTCATTTCCACACCACCAGCTAGAACTGATGCTGCAGCATCAGCTGCTTTTCGCCATTGCTCGGTGTGAATATGAAGCTTCTTCATTTCAGCTTGTAATTCCTGTTTCACTCTTTCCGTAGTTTCTAGCTTCTCATTTAACTGGAGAGCATTGGTTTTGCTCTTTTCCAACTCTTGTTCAGCTTGATTCAACCTAAAAGTCATTTCCTCTCCCTTGGATTGAGCCGAGGAAAGTTCCAACAACTTCTCATTTATCTCGATTTTTAAACCTTCGTTTTCTTGGCGAAACACTTCTAGTTCTTTTTCCTTCTCCTCTAGTTTGGCCTTTAATGTGGTTATCTCATCGTTCTTCAAGGCCACTTCGTCAAATGATAGCTTTTCTGGCTCTGTCATGGTTACTGATTCAATTGATAAGCTGACAGCTTTTGGTTTGAGTTCATCATGATCAGAAGGTAGGCTCAGTTCAGTCTTGGATTCAACACTTAGTTTCTCGACTGGTACTTCGAAGACATCAGTTTCCTGCTGGTTTTCCTCAGACAATACAACAGCAACAGCTTCTTCCTTTTTGTTTGATGCTATATTTTCAGTTGGTGTGGAGTGTTTTTCTTGGACTTCAACTGGCTCATGGACCATGTGCTGTTTCTTAGATTTCTTCTCAAGTTGTTCTTGAGCTGGGGTAGAGTGTTTTTCCTGGATTTCCACTGGCTCAGAGACCATTTTCTGTTTCTTCGATTTCTTCTCGAGCTGCTCTTGAGCGGCTTTCTTCGCAGCCTCAGCTGAGGCTAATTGGTCTTTCAGGCTTTTAAGCTCGTCCTGTGCTTGGCCAAGCTGGGATTCCAAATCTGCAATGCGGGTTCCAAGTTTCTTTTGGTTCGTTGGATCAGAATAAGCACCTCGTGGGGATCGACCATCTGTCAATCTTGTGCTCCTATCAGCTGAACGATGATGTGGTGGATCAGATTCAGAGCTTGATGTCCTCAGATGAAGTGGTACTGCTCGGGGAGATTGCCTTTGCGGCATTTCTGTTCCTCTGATCCAAGAAATATGAATTGATCAAAACAAACATAATAACATGCACTATTGCACAAGAAAGCATTCCCAGACTGTAAGGTTACCTTGATCTTGGCATTTGATCAACTTACTGAAAACCTAATAGATGGAAACACTGATGAAAGATCCAAGTTACTAAGAAACATCAGAGAACGTAGTTAAAAACAGAAGATCAAATCAAAAATATAAGCGGACTAGTTTATCCTAGCGTTCTAAAAAGTGTAAACCGTGATAAGTCGTGAATGCCAAACTTCGGACTAGGCAGGCCTAGGAGTAAAAAAGCGTTCCTAGGCCCGACTAGAAAAAAAATAAATAAATAAAATAAAATAATAATAATAATAATAAAAAGCATGAGACGGGGCATTTTGCATCCACTTCCCGTCTAGGTGCCGATTTTAGAACATTGGTTTATCCTATCACATTTGAGGAAAAAGAAAATTCTTCTATCAATGTGTTCTTTTTCGACCTATGTACAATATCATCAAGACATCTCTTAGTGTACTATATAACAGGGAAAAGAGCATGTACATCATGAATTCAACAGCAAGTTAGCAACACTGCATCAAAATTGTTAATAACACATAAAATTTTGAAGTTCGTTTGATTTTAGACAGGCGATATACTTTTAAAATATCTCGGTTTCATTCCAGCAAATATACTGCTACACATTTTTGCTAAAACTTCTATGGTACAAACCAGTATAAAAGCTAGTTCTTTAGCTAACATACCTTCCAATCTTAACAACATGATTCAACACAAATCTCAGTCTCCAAAATTGACTCAATTTCAAACTTCTCATTTTTCCTATCATAAGTGAATGAATCTTGAACCAAAAAAAAAAGTAAATTTTTACTTCTGATTCTGCCAATATCATTTTTCAGTTTCATTGATCTCAGTAAATAGAGCATATAGTGCAAATATTCATGCCAATTCCTAAGCCGAATAATGTATATAGTGTTCCATCTTTTGAGAGAAAAATAACAATAAGAAAATGAAAAGACACGTTTCATTGAGAAAAAGAAAAAGAAAAAGTAAATTTTCAGTCCACTTATTGCAGCACCAATCAATATTATGAAAATGTGTGCAAGCATTGGGAAAAATCTGTGAGATTTAAAATTTACTGATCTACTTTAACCTGCAATTTGTTCCACTACTCAAGAACTAAATAATTAATTAAGAATTTATGAGTCATTTACTAAAACTGAAAAAAAAAAAAAAAAAA